>JAMBLF010001142.1:0-137565 GCA_030578115.1 Leucoptera coffeella | reverse complement strand
CTGATCCTTGGTTCACTAGAATTAAGGTAGACTAACAAACGTACCTAAAGACGAAACTTCAATGATCAAGTTCAAACATGAATAGGGCCACTGATTCATAGGATTATACATATGTATTCACTTGTAATCAGTATTTTGGAAACATTACTGCTTTTCGACAGCGATGATTATAAAGATACTTTTTGTGAATATTTAAACTTTATAATTTTACATTTCTTTTTCTTAATTTGTCAATGAAGAAATATATTAATTAAATTATAATAATAATTGATACAAAATTAAAAATGTATCCTTTACTTTTTAAAATCTTATTTTGTGTGTTTTGTGATTATGTTATATGGAACATAACAGGTAGTTATTCTCTCCTAGTCCCTAAGTATCTTTCTACGACATGCCAGGAAGAGTGGTAGCTAGGTAACATTCTTTTTACGTTCCATCTATCACGGTAGATACGTATATACTGTAGTTTTTTGATTGGAAGTTAATTAGAAAACATGCTGTATGTTGCAATGGAAAAACTTTTCATACAGGAGTAGCCAATGCAGAAGCATGTTATAGGGAATGGAATTTTCGAAATAAGCTCAAGCAAATTTTGTAATTAAGTTACAACACGCAAAACTCGTTGAACATTTCGCTTATGAAGGAGCTTGTATGGTTGGAGTTTTAGTGTGTACTGTAAACGGAATGTTTTAAATTAGTTCTATTTAAAGTATTAAATTATAGAAGAATATAAGATAATGTATATATAAGTAACTCAGTAAATTATAATACATACACATATTATAGCCATACATACACTTATTAACTACATTATTTTTTTATTTATTACTTAGTCTTATGTGACTTATAATAAATACGCTTTTTTCCTTATAGAGCGGTAGGCAGAGAGCGTGAATCCGATCCAGACTAACCTCTTTTGCTTGATTGTCAAACATAAACCTCCTCATACACACTCTGCGCTTATATGTACGTACTTCTAACGTCACTCCTTTATAAACGTGTATCTGATTGTCATATGTCTATTTAGGCCGACCTTTACAAAACACCTTACTCTCATATATTCATTTTGTCAATCTACTAGGTTAATTGTGATAAAACTAAACATCAAGAATGTTTTGTATCTTTGCTTTTGTTCATACAATGTATGTCATATACATAAGAGTATAAATTCATGTCCTTAATCCCTCGGAATGGACTGAATTTCTTTGGTACTATTATTTCAGCTAAGTCACTTAAAGTAATACTATCGAGGGATATATAACCTGTGCATACTTTCCGCAATTGCGTAAAAAATTATATTTACATATCAAGCCATTCCGTCATTGTTATTTATTTACATCCTCATTGTTTGAATAACAATACGTTACCTTAGGCTGTGCGAGATTACGAATGCATTGGTTGTGAAAATGCCCTCCCAACCTGAAAACGTCCAACCCACCTCACGAGAAGGGATGAAATATTATGAAAGTTAATCCACAAGAATGTTGAATCATAAATAAAGAAGTGGCTTCCTTTTGTGTTTGTCACGTCGCTACTGAAGTTAGCGGGAGTGAGGTATTTTTAGTACGTTTTATGTTATAACGCACATAGTCGCTACTCTAAGTAATTTATTAGAAATTGAAAAGTATTTATTACTATCTGGACAGTAAATAATATAAATAATAGTAATAGTATGTAATAGTTTTATTTTGAATTGATTAATTAAATAAATAGAAGATCTGGACAGTTAGTAATGGCAATATTGTGTAAAATTAATTGACTCAATACAGACCGTTGTAGACCTATTTAGAATTACATACATATATAATAATATACATTCACGCTCTTGTTAGTAAAATATCTCATAGGTCACTTTTAGTATAAATGTTGCTAACCCATCGTCCAATAGATTCTATTTACCCCTATTTCGAATTAAATGAAATAGTCTTCATCATTTTAATTATATTCTTATGAGTTCCTCTCATTCTTGTGTTGTACTAGTTATTTAAACCTACACTAAATAGGCATATGAATAATAAAATCAATCCACTGAGCCGAGCTAAGAATTCTACTACTTACCTTAGAGTTCTAATATGGTACTATAAAAAAAAATTTGTCTCTCATAGGTAATCAAACTAGGACTGAATATTGCAAATACGATTGCATTGAACAACGCTATAACACTATACAATCACTGTATAATCAAGCCTACTTAACTGAGCTTAGAATATTCTGTTCTAAATAAAATATTATAACTTTTAAACACTATTAGAAAAAATGAAAATATCTGCCCATTATGACATCGCAAGCCCAATTTTCATGCTACTATATTGACCTACAAAATATTATATCTCCGAGTTTCGACAGATTAAAGGACGTGAATGTATGTAAAAAACCTAAATTCATCTTTCATACTTAATCAAACTAGGACTGAATATTACAAATACGATTGGATCCCAACCTTTAAGACTGGACAGTTCGAGTTCTCGCAAAGACAAATAAAAGGTGTCGTAACATTCAGATGCAATTCGCTGATAGAATGCCTCAATGTGTATTCGCCACTCGACACGGAACCAGCCACTCCACTTATTCCCTCAAGGGGAAGGGAAAAGCGTTTCCCAACTGTTTTCTTGTCTCGGAGATGGATAGAATATCTGTCTCCGTTTCAATTTATCGAAGATGGGTTTTGTCTCAGCGCCATGTTTATTCGAATATTTCGCGAAATGCAATTCGGGTGCGAGGGAGCTACTGTAGCCTTGTGTAATGTGAAATTCTAGGGAATCATATGTTTGCAAGAGTGAGTATGGTTTACGTATGTATTTGGTTTTAGATCCTAGCGGAAGATTAATACTTTAAAAGCATATTATGTTTTTTGGCTTTTATTCAAAAGAGTTAGAAAGAGCCATGCATTCCAATAACTTTTGTGACAGCATTCTTAATTTTTGGTTGCTACTTTTGAAATGCAGAGTAGACTCACACCATTTCAGGGCTATCAAAAATCTTAGAATAATGATAATGGTTATCTTTTTTACCTTCAGAGTAGGTAACTTTCCTGTTAAATGAAACTGTCATATTAGTCCCTTACTACAATAATTCACTTAAAATCCTAACCTATTTTCTCGTAGTTATAACTCAATAAAAATTCTTTATTGAATTCGTATTTTTGCATACTAAATTAACTTCGCTTTGCCTAGCGTAGGTCGGAGAAAATGGTCCAAGGATATCATCGAGACTTGATGAAATTATCGGAATCCGACTGTCTCACCTCTCTGGATACGTGACTTGAATGTTGCCAGGGTCACAGAAAGAATTGAGGGGGTCCCGACTTAAGTATCTTGGGTTGGATTGGCATTGCCACTAGACGAGTATATACTGGTATGATAGTTATGTGAGGTAGCGGGGAATTATATTCGTTTTTTATTTGGAATGAAATGAGTATTAAAAAACATTATATTAATACTCTTTATTAAAACTCTTTCTGTGATTAGTTTAATGTCTTTAGAACGTAAAATAAATTTGGATGAGCGGTATAAAATGAATCTGGCATTACTTATCAGTCCTCCAAATTATCTATATTATGTGAAAAATATATCAAATATTATACGGTATATGATTGTATAAATATTATACGGAAAACGGAAAGTAATAATATTTTCAGTTTCTGCTGACCATATTATTCAATGATAACATGTATGTATTGATTGGTTTATATAGAGTAACAATGATCCTGTCACTATAATCAGGGTTGAGTGACCAGTGTAATCACTTACATCACATTTCATCAAATAGCTAGTACCCAACGTGACTGGTTGTGAATATATTGTTATCCCCACTTAATCACTATTTCTATCACTAAAGATGGTTATAAAAAATTAACCTGAATTTGGTCTTCCATGTAAATCCTACCTCGCCCTTTACATTGTTTACCTTTACCTAATGTTGCTAAACATTGTTGAATAAACGAAATTGAAAGAAAGACAAAAATATGGTAATTCACAGCGCATAGACGAAAAATACAGAGCAGAGAATATAAATTACAAGACAGTGAATTAGTACTGAAAATGGCGACAACAGACATTATTTTCCACGTAAGTAATTAGGTATATATGCTGCAGTATTATTTAATATGTTGGATTTTTTATAAAATCTAGAGACAAACGGATAATTAGACGTAGACAAAAAATCTAAACTTACTGGTTTAAATTTCGAAGGTTCGAATCGTTCTAGCATGATTGCAAAATGAAACGTCAAATGTCATGAAATAATAACTAACCTCTTTGAGTTGTAAGATTTTTGATAGATGTCTAATTATCCTTACTTTGTAACGTTTCTAGGATCTATTATCAAAGATTTATTTATTTTTTTATATCAGCGAAGATTCTATTTATCAAATCAACCTACCACATAATTATGTGTACGTTCTTAACCGAAAGTTCAACGAAACAGGCGTTTGTTTGCAGGTGGCAGCACTGTAATGGTTTTGCTGATATGATTAATAGCTGAACGTGCACGGGTTAGTTACAGCTCTCAATGGTAATCTTAATGAATGACATGATAATGTATGTGCATACCCTTTAGGTCAACGCCCATAGGGAAAAGGTATCATATGATATGCCCACGTTATACGCATTAATTATATATTGCTAATTAGGCAAAGTTTCGAGAGTTCAATTCTTCGATTGCGGATTATATTGAAATAATACATAATACATTGAAAGACGCTGACATTATCAGTACCTGTAACCGCCGGGTATGTATAAAAAGGTGTATGAATGTCAATAAAGCAAAAGCTGTTTGTCACGATCGCGACAAATGGGAATCACGGCGTTATGTGTATCTATGTATTTCATTTTGACAAATTTGACAAAAATTTATAACTTCCCTTTATGTTCTTAACACTAGCAAGATATCACCAACGGACCAAGTGAGATCAATTATATTCAACTCAAACCTAACCGAGTCTGATCCTATATCATAAATTCATAAATCTTGAAAGCGATTGAGTCAGTACCTATTTTGCGATACACCACAAGAAACACAGACTTCAAAGAGAAACAAAAAAATAAAATAACAGTTTTTCGTCGTTGGCAACAAATGAAATAAGACATTCATGAATATATTTCGATACGAGATGTAAATTTATTCTAAGTATACATCTGAGCGTAAGCTAATGAATTCGTTGTTTAGCATATCTTTATTTGAAATCTAAATTGAACATAACACACTTTTATGTTTCTTCTCCGTAATGTCTTTGGGATGATTAAATGAGCTGACTGTCGCGCGGTTTCGGTTTAGTTTCGTGGCGCTGTTTTTATAATAATACAGTTGCGGATAATGGAAAGCAATGATACTACAAACTATTATAACTAGTAGAACTACAAAGCACAAACAAAACGTTGTCGTAGTGTAGCAAGATTATTTTTGAACGCTTTTATTAATAGTTACGGACAGCGAAAAGATCGTGAGGAAATCTACTTGTTCCCCTAACAGGTAATAGTTAGCGCTTGTAAATGGCTACACGGTTTATCATCTATTACATCAGTCGACTATCTGATTTGGTCGTGGCCATAGAATTACTACCTACGCAGTTGCGGAGATGATGAACACCTGAACCACTACCTGAACACCTGAACTAATTCAACAATACGATTTCATTTAAGGTAACTTTTTGCAAGTTTTTCTTGTTGGTAGTTGTGCCGTAGATTAGTTTAATTATGAATTTCATTCCCTGAAAACACTCGTCCGAACAGTAACATTTTACAAACATTTGCTTACGACTTATTAATATCTTAGCACACATAACCAGCTTCATACAATTTCTTTCTACACTCCCCGCCTCAGGCGTAACATTTTTAATGCTTTTCCATAATTAAGTTTCGAGAAAGAAGCCGACACAAATTCAACTCGGTTTTTACAAAGTTCTAACAAAAGTGAGTGAAAATACAACCTTCAAGTCTCGCATGCGTGCCTTATTCCAACACCCTTCTATTCAGGCTTCGAGCTATTCATTTTTATTTAATCACGTGTATGAAAAGAAAATGTGCTCACGGGGATCAATCCAAATAAGCTTTTAGGACGATTTGGAAAAGCGATAACTTTCTTCGTCTTTAGCTTGAGGCTATTTTTAGCTATAGTGGCTAATGTAGAGAACAGAAGATTTAATATTATGTGAAATCAAAACAGTAATAAAACATCTACGAAGCAGACAATGCGAACTTTTAATAGTATGGAAAATCATGAATAAATAAACAAAAGTTTATGTTAAATATGTCGCAGGATGATTCGATATTTCGGGTTTATGCAAAAAACCAAGACATTTTGCGAAAACACAGATAAATTAGACAATAGTGATCATCTATTACAAAAGCCATACGTTGTCTATCAACTAACCTAACCTACTTAGATTTCTGTTGATAGGTAAAATACGGATTAGGATACGGAATGATCGCCACTATCTAATTAATTATCTGTGTTGTCGCAAAATGCCAGGTATTTGGCATGATTTTTTGCAAAAATCCGAAATAACAAATCATCCTGCGACATAGCATGTACATCAGATAAATTTTCTGTGAGTAAATTAATTAAAGTAGAAGCTATTGGTCAATCAAAGCTGTCTGGTAAATGTCTGATACAAAAGTACGATTTATGCAAATAATTACTTTCGCTATCGAGATTATTTCGAAGAAAAACCTTCGAGCACAACTTCAACACAAACATTGAAGTTTGTTAATTAAATCTATTGAGTGAAAACTTCGCAAAAGACAAAGTTTGTGAATTGAGGAAAACAAGAGGCAATCTTGTACAATAATTACATACATTACGACGCCTGCGGGGTACGCAGAGATCAAGGACTGGACAATACAATTTGTAATAGCTGTGTTTCATACTTAAATAGGTATATGTTACGTGCATTATGACTATTGTGTGCAATTGTAACGTTGGTCTCAGCTTCGACTTTACTTATAATTCATAAAATTTATTTGACATGCCACTACTAAAACTTTTACTAAATTTTCATGCTAAAAAAAGAAGTGAAGTTCTGTCCACCCCGAAAAGATTAGAAGACGTGAATGTATTTGTATATGTATGATAGTAACCCTATAAAACATATGTATACGTATATTGATATCTATTAAAAACTTCCTAAAAATAAATACTTAATACATACATAGGTATTACTTAACGCCCGATTCCCTGTAGAGGGGCGGCAGAGATCACGGATCCACACTTGCCCCGATCCTGACAGACCACTTTCGCTTCATTTACACTCATACACCTCTTCATACACACTCGACGATTATAGGTACTTGTAACGTCACCCTATTTTAATATGGTGTCTATCTGACTTTCTGACAGTATGTCTAATAATATGTAGATTTAAAATATATAAGCTTCTTTTGATTTCACTCTGACAGACGAAGAAAACTGTCTGAATATTGAAGATGTACAGAAATAATCACATACTTGATCAATTGAAACTCAATAAAGTCAACGGATAATTAAATTTATTTTGAGTACGTTTCATTAGGAACGGAATTTATTTCATCTTGTATTGATATTATTGAGTTACCAATTTATTTGGTTTCATGTTAGCTTTAAACAGTAATATTAATGCCAAGTAGTAGGTGAATATATTATTAAGATGCCAAGTTTTATTAATTTTGTCAAAGTATTTCTAAATTTACTGTTAGTAGCAACATTGACTTAAGTGGCGTGTGTAAAAGATCGAATATACATAATATATCAAGGTTACAAAAGATAAATTATATATTTTTACTTATTTCTTCAAATAAATACCTTAAAGAAGTGAGCAAAATATACTAAATAGTTAATATGTTTCTTATTTGCGAAACTAGTCCGTCTTTAATAAATCTGATGTGCTTACTGTAATGAACAAAGAATAAGATTTTTATATATTTGTATCATCCCTAAGGTTATTAAATTACATACACCGACTGCTTTTGATACATAATTTAATTTATTAATTTAATATTATTAATCCCGCCATGATTCCTGTTTGGCGTTTCACAGAATAACTTTTAAAGTTTTAAACATTATTCGATTTGCATTTATTAATTAAGGTGGTTTAATGGAATGCTATTCTGTCAACATTCTGGCGATGTGAATGCGATGTCATCCCAACAATTTGTGTACTGATGAGCTCATTTAAACGCTGATCACTTAATTCGACGATTTTAAATTGCAACTTTAAAATTGTATACGACCAAAACAGGTGTTATTTAAAATTGCAAACGACAAACACAAACCCGTTTACGACCCTTTACCCTTGCGGGGGTAGTCAGAGGTTCAGGTATCCATCTCTGCAATCACGTATTGACCAGATAGTCTGGACTCAATGTGACAGGTGGTAAGCCACGTCGCCATTTACAAGCACTAACTATTACCTGTTCGGGGAACAGGTAGGTTTCCTCACGATGTTTTCCCTTATCGTAGCATTCGACGCATTTCGTCAATGTATTTTTTTTATTATTATTTAAAATTGCAACTCGTGACTTATTGCATTATTTATATACATACACACGCTTCACGACTTGTGTCACACTCCCTTTTTTATTGTGACGGGGTATTCAGAGACTTAAGTGGCCACCTTCGAAATTTTGTAGGCATGTATGGGTATGGGTCACTCGAAGCCCGAGTTTCACTAGATCGACAGAACCCAACGTGATAGGTAGTGAACGTGATCGCATTATTTGGACATAAAAATATTTTAATTACTGCACGAGTAACAATATCATCACTAAATATGGTATATTTAAGCACGTTATACAAGTATATTCGACATCATATTTTGTTAACACATATCCTACCATTAAAACTATTCTCATATCTATTAATCCTCTGTTACAAAACTTTTGCGGTAGATATAATATGAAATACACACACTCAAAGATACATCTGGTGGGACTATATAGGGTTATGAGGGTATTATGGTTAAATATTTAATTTTATTCCAGGTAACTAGCCCATAATCCTAAAGATTTCATTAAACCCTACTCACGTCGCCTGCTACGAAATGCCAGGAAGACAGGCGGCTAGTTCGCATTCCATTTACGTCCCAAACCAGCTCGGCTACATACAATTGATAAATAAAAATAGTGAAGCACGAAAATAAATCTTTGAAAGCTTTCAAACTTTCTCGAAAGCCCATTATTACTTTGTACTACTTTGGGAGGAAAAACTTTTATCACAGAATGTAAGCGGAAACAGAGATAAAAATTGGTGGTTAGAGGAATATCTGGCCCGCAGCATCTTTGTACAAATGGACCACTTTAAATGCTTTTAGTAGTTTCAACTTGATACTTGTAGTGTAGAAGTAAAGAGGCTCTTTCGTTGTCTTATTTCTAGTTGATACGGGAAATGAATATAGATCCAGAAATATATATTGTAACATCTGTTGCTTAATTTACATACTGATTTATCTTTCTGGTAAGACTTACAAAAGTTTAAGGCCTCTCTTGTAATATAATATGCAATAGATTACTGGCTCTTTGCTAGCCCATCGCACAGAAGATCCAATATTTTCTACGACGCGTACGTAAGTCTGATTTGTTCTATTCTTTCTAAGTAGTTTCTCATGCTCTGAATGGCACGACATTACTTTTCGTTACAGCTACATATGCATGAAAGTAACACATAAAGTTTACATAAAATATCTGTAGAAGATATGTAAATCTTTGTGTCCCGACTAGTAAGTAACATTGTAGAACGCAAATTCGTCGTCTTGCATTGAATTATATCGGGTATATTTAATGACTCTGATGATCTGATGTAGAGATTAGGATTTCTTGATTATATTAAATAGCAATCGATTACCTATATAACCTTACAGTCCAATGCTTGTCTGTGATGTACTAAGAATACTAGCTAGCTGCTGTTCTTTCCGGCATGGGTCAATGAAACCTATTGGGCGATGGACTAGCAACCAACTAGGTCCAATATTTATGCTAACATGTGCCCTTAGTGTTGTTTCATGTCTCCGAGGTTCTGTACACGCCGAAAGAGGTGGAGGAATGGATGAAGGATGAATATTTATGTATGTAGAAAGATAGAAACTAGTAGACAATAAAAGTTACCAAACAATAAATCAGTAAAAGGGCACTGCCTCGGCCTCTGCTGCAACCAGACTACAGCACTGGTCGTTGTATCCCACAGATCATAAAAAATAGTATTATATTAACGTGAGATGCTGTTCATATATTTATCAATTGCCGTCTATTGATAAATATATGAACAGCATCTCACGTTAATATGATACAATTTTTTATAATCTGTGGGATACTTTTCATTTATTGGGATATTAGAAACTTGAGTTTATAATATTATTTATTCACAGTCCACTCTACAATTTTGTTGTCTTTATAATATTATACTCATATATACATAACAGTTATCCAGGTACCAGTCAAACCCTACCTACCAGTCTGTTGATTGCGATAACAACACATCCATGTTTGCTAGAAATTCAATTAGACCCGTAGGGTTATTATGTAAAAATTTGCAATCAGCAGTGATCGCAAAGTGATCGCGCGATCGATTGCTATTCGTTCATACAAATTGGTATTATGTAAGGTGTTCGCTCGCTGGTCGCGTTCTTACTGCTATCCAAAACCATACCAACATAACCAAAATCATTCATTCAAATTGACACGTAGAAACTAGCGCCCTAGCAATCAAGTAGCAATCGGTGGAACTAGCAAGTTTGTTATTGTTTATGTTTGAAAATGTTCAATAGGTTAGAAATTTTTAACTTGAAATATTTGATACATTGTACCACAACTGTACACGTGGAAAGTCAAGAGCTGGCGTATAAGGCATAATTTGAAATAATGGTAAGTATTTTACACTAAAATCAATAGTGAAATGAACATAAATGTGGAAATATGTAATTTATTACTTGAGCACTAAAAGTTTATGTTTTTTTCAGGCTGAAAACTTCGATATGCCAGGCCATATCAAGAGCAAGAAGAGGAGAGCTAGCCATATCACTTTGAAAATGCAGGTATTGTCTTCTTGAATAATATATTTTAGAGTAAAAACTTATAACACATAATAACAATAACAACTATACCACAGTTACTTGGACCATCTGAGTAACTTACTTACTAAAATACACTTTACTCATTCTCGCTACACACGGTAAAACAGATATCATGAATTCCCATTGATACCAATCATGTAAAATAACTCTTACTAGATCTACATCATACACCTTTATTCTTTACCCTACATTACTCTTGTCATAGTCATCATTGCACTTCCACGGGCATATGCACGCTAAACCATACCCATAGGTCACACAAATAAGCATGTTAGGAGTGATATTGAATGACAGAATTAAAAATAGATGTAGAGGCTAAGATTTAAAAGGGCATGCTTCGATCGTTTATATATGTTATGAGGATAAAGGATAGTAGATTGACAAAAGATTTGAAATTGAAGAATTGAATATATGTGTGTGAATTGGAAGGGTGATTACCCAATGGGACAAATGACAGTTAGACAGACTCCATATTGAAAGTGATGTTAGAAGTATATATAACCACTGAGAGTATATAAGTGTATAATGAAGCAAAAATGGTATGTCAGGGTGGGTATCTGTGATCTCTGACTACTCCTCTACAGGGAATTGAGTGTGATGTGTATGTATGTATGTGATTAGTCAGGATCATTTGAGTTGGTGATCAATAGTCTCTGCTTGTCCCCTTAGGGACATAGGAGGTGTGAATATATGCATGTACTACAAATATTGTTGTTTTCATCATAACATAATATGTATTTAGAAGGTTAGGCGTTAAAAAACATTAAAATCTAGCAAATTGAATAACTTATGACTTCTGGGTGCTAATAAACTAGTATATTTGGAGTTTGATTTCTGGTAGAAAAAAGGTACAATTTAATGTCATATGAATTTTTATTTATTTCCATAATTGTGTATGATTTAACGTTGTTATTGTGTTTATTAATTTATGCATTGTTTATATTTACTAGGTGGAGGCTTCTTGTGTGTTGAAATCATTGATTAACATGGAGCAAAAGAGAGTGGCAGCTAAAGAAAAACCTGCCAATGCTACCATGACCACTGCTGAACCAGCTCGCATCCAAGCCAAGTCAACTTAATGTATAGATGGAAATTTTAAACTAAATTTAAAAATTAAAACTACATATTTGAACTTTCTATAAGATTTTTTATTTCTTCCTTTTGCCATCTACACAATTTCAATGATCAGGGCGCACAACTTCATCCACATTCTAAATGATTCACTTGATCTGAAAATAAAAAAATATTTACAATGAGATTACAAATATACCCACAATATCTATCCTTCCAGGGAAAAACCTAATTACTTTCTATCTCAACGCTACTTTTGCCTCCTCGACATACATTCATCTTAACAGACTTGTATGACATACATACAGACATGCCCACTGGTTGCACATATGAGATGAAATATTAATATGGATACATATATTCATGGCTCTACGTCCCTAACGGGATAGACTCTTTTATTCTTCACGCTGCGTACACCCACCTTGACAAAAATGTTTCTAATTTGATCAGTATATGTTCTACGCAGCTTAACTTGTCCTCCTCTACCTTCCACTTTAGCTCTATAAATTATCAATCCCTTTCGTAACCCTCTTCTCATCTATCTGCTCCATATGCCCAAACCTCATAACATACCTTTCTCTATGTTTGTAATTACATATTATTATTCTCCCATACCACAGTATTCATGAATCACACTATCATTGACAAAGCGTTCATGAATCCATTCTAAGCTATCACACAATCTTGCATAATACATTTTGCTGAGGGAGATCATCTCTAACTATTATTCTTCATTCATGACACTTCTGCCAAACCAAACACTCACTACCATACATAAGTGTAGGAAATAGAACATCATTATGAATAGCCAGTCTTCTGTTTCATTCTGAATCAAGTAACTAGACATCAGTCTGCTCACAGCCGCATAGTTATTAATATCTTAAATGATGGAAGTGATACACACAAATATTGTGTAGTGTAAAGGGTAACAGTCAAATTATAATACATAGACATGTTAAGCCCGTTTCTCTCTATGTACATACATACACATCACGCCTGATTCCCTGTAGAAGGGTAGGCAGAGATCACAGATCCACATTTGTCCCAATCCTGACAGACCACTTTCGCTTCATTGACTCTCATACATCTTCTCATACACACTCGGCGGTTGTAGATACTCCTAACGTCACCTTTTTTCAATATAAGCGTCTATCTGACTGTTATGTCTTATTAGGCCCCTACGTAACCGCCCTTCCACTTCACTCATATATATTCCTTTTGTCAATCTGCTATCATTCATCCGCATAACATGTCCAAACCATCAAAGCATGCTCTTTTCAATCTTAGTCACTACATCTTCTTTTAAACCGCAACCTTCCCTCATCACACTATTTTTAATTTTATCATTCAATGTCACTCCTAACATGCTTCTCAGTGACCGCATTCATGCTTCTTTTGCCATACCCAACTTTCACTACCATAAGTCAATGTTGGAACCAGCACAGCCCTATGAATAGCCATACGTGCCGATTAAGAAATCAACTGGCTACCCATAACACTATACATGGCCCCATTAATCTTATTGCCTGCACACACTCTATGTTCAATATCTCCCTCACACTTTCCTCTCTCTATGTAATAAAAATAATATAAATCTATTAAATTATTATATAATACTGACCTTCAAACTATATACATCCAGTCTGATTGACCCTGAGGAAACTATAATATTTCCTGAATATATTGTTATTGTTAAGTGCAGCTGTAACTTCACGCACAGAGTTTGGGACACTGGGCTGGCCCAAATGTTATCTGTAGCTCATCCCAATAGATTTGTGGTCTGAAGCAGTAGCAAATAAATGCAAAAGCCGCGAAAATCTGTAAAGAAAATTATGTTTTAGTATATAAAATTATGACAACCAAATGATGGAAATTTATATTTGAATATAAGTTACCTTACCTTGCGTTCAAAGTTCAAACTTGTGCAATGACTTTGTTATGGACATAAAGGGCCTTAAATCATCGAAAGGCTGAAGAAACTCCTCGTCAGGCAGAGAATTAGGAGTTTTCGTCTTCTCAATTGTTACGCAGTTTTGCTCGCGCTTTCGCCGATATTCGCCTGCGTTGTGTTTCCCTCTACTATCTCCTCACTCTCCACACTTATAATTTACTAGTGCGACTGCCTAAACTACTTTTTTAGCTTGTTTAAAGTTGCAAAACTTTCTAACAATCTGAAAGCAACCACCTCTTTACTGATCGCTGTTTGACATTTGAGTTTGCAAAATTTTCGCTCGTGATTGCTGTCAAAACTCCTTACATAATACCAATTATTATTGCTTTCATACATTTTCTTCGTTTTCGTTCGTTCTTTAATTGCTGTGTTGTTGTGGTGTTGTTGGCAGCACTGTTTCGATTGCTGTTGCAAATGCTATTCGATGATACATAATACGAAAGTCGTGTTTGACAGCGAAAATCGCACAATTTTCGTCGTTTGCTTACTGATCGCAAGATACATAATAACCCTACCGACCATATCTACCAACCATTCGCTAAATGTTAGAATAGTGTATCTAACTAGTCTCCAACTAGAATTACTGACTGTGATATAGGTCAACATGTGTTAGAGGTGACTGGTGTTTAGATTGTTGTTCTTTGTAGTTCTATGAAAGGTAAACAATTAATCAATAGTCTAGTCCTTTGGTACAGTGAGCATATTCTTGGAAATATTATGTATGTACAGTATTAGTGTTGGCATGAAATATTAGTGAGAGGTTGCTAGCCCATGAACCAATATTTAATAATTTTCCTGAACAATATGAATTGATCCTTATATTGAAAGAAAAAGACATATTTATTAATTTTTAATGCTTGCGGGTTGGATGAACCTGGGAGACACGTTATATTTCCTAGATTCTCATATCTTTATCCTTGGGTACAGCATGAATATGAGGTTTGTTATATTTTATGTAACATTTCAATTCAATTCCATTTACCCCTAGTCTCCTAGTCCGTAAAGTAGTCCTTAAGTGTGAATGAACGGCAGCTAGTTTACAAAAGATCTTACAGAAAATCGACAAGACAATAATTTTATTTACATACATTCCTTACACACAAATCAAACAAAGTTATAAAGTTATCAATGACGTTGCTCCAGGTTTTATGGCGCAGTGTATCTCTAGCAAAACGCTGTAAACATGCCACGATAATGGCTCATAATGTCATCGAATGCTGAAATATTAAACATTCAGGTGACTGAGCCCTTTGAAATTGCAATTTCTAGTATTACGCTCACCTATTCTGGGTATCGGTTATTTATGTACTGAGTACTCCGGGCTGTTTGGGGCTTTAATTGATACTCGTATGTAGTCAGGTTGAATCCTGGAAAGGGTGTATAGCACAGTACTCATATTGTTTAATGTAGATTTGGACGTAGCTCAGTTGTATGGGGCTTAACTCTGTATCAGTGTGTACAGGTTTCAAATCCCGTTTGAGCGTGTACCAATGGAAATGAAGTTTAATGAATTTTTATGTACATTTTCGTAATAAAAACACATTTACGAAATGCGTCGAATATTTCGGTGAGGGAAAACATCGTGAGGATACCTACCGGTACCCCTAACAGGTAATAGTCAGTGCTTGTAAATGTAGGTGACATGGCTTACCACCTGTCACATTGTGTGCTGACTATCTGGTCAACACGGGAGTTAGAGGTGGCCATAGAATTATTACCTTCGCAATTGCGGAGATGGACACCTGAACCTCTGACTACTCCGCAAGGGTTAATGGTAGTGAACGTCTTGTCTTTTTGTATTTAATCATTACTTATATAAAAAATTCGGAAGAAATTTTCACATTGAGTCTGTTATTGAGTACAAAGTGGTAAGAAATTTAGAAATATAGGTAGTGCCTAACTTATTAAGGTAAAAAATTGGAATGCCCTAGTCTTGTAACTAGTATACTAGAATTATACATAGTTTAAGATTTAAAATAAAGAAAACGATTTAATTTAAAGTACCTATATTAGCCGAGCGTCTATTAGATATTGTACAAGCGAAAGTTATTTGTCAGCATCGGGACAGATGGGGATCTGTGATCTATGCCTACCTGTCTAAAGAAAATCGGGCGGGATGTGTATGTATGCAATATTTGAATTTGTAGTAAGATTGATTTGCGTTGTCTTTCACCTTCTGTAAATCATAATGAATAACCAATCCACTTTATATATGAAAAGTTACCAGACAACAATAACTATTATTTATTAGTCTCTCATACCATTGCCATCAGTCATAACTTGATAGACATTCTTTTTTCTCTTATAAAGAGTTGATCAGCCATCGAACTGAACTGAACTGAATTTACGGCCGAAACTTTGAATTGGCCATTCTATTTCTAATCACTTTTTATTTCTCAACTCAGCACTCAGTATCTCTACCATAAAACGCAAACGCAAGCATTATTAAACTATATTTTTTTTAATAATAATATTTGGACATTATTACACCAATTGAACTAGTCCCTTATTAAGTTCATTTAAGACTTGTGTTAAGGGTACTAGTCAACATATTTAAGAAATGTATACATATTATACATAGATAAATACATATATAGCATATATAATCAACGACCAGACTGGAAAGCAGTAGAAAAGCGTAGTTCTTAACTCTGCCTCTACCGGAAATCGAACCCGGGACCTCACGATTAGCGTTCCGACGGCTAACCGATCGCGCCACGGAGGTCGCGCGATTATGATATCATTTGAATTCCCGTGCTGGGCTGGGACGAAAAAGAATGCTAACTATAGTACATTCGCATTAAGAAAATAGTGATGTCATCATGTCCCGACGATTTGACCAATGAGACGTGACAACTGTCGTCTGCAATTGGTCGATTTGAATTGTTTTCTCATTTAATAACGTCTCATTGGTCAGTTTAACGTCTATATATTATGACGTCACTATTTACTTAACGCGAATAGACTATAGCTGCCGTTCTTGCTGGCATATCGTAAGAGCAGACAAAGGAATTGGGGATATATAAAATCTATTTGGCGATGGGCTAGCAACCAGTCACCAATTTTCCAAACGATATCACAACCCCAATATTATGCTAATAAGTAACCAGTGACGTGTTTTCATGTCTTCGATGTTCTGTCCAGCCCGAAAGAGATTAACGAACGTGAACGTATTTGTATGTGTATGTATAGCTACGGGCATTGCTTTATCACAGCAGGATTTGAAAGTTCTATCTTATAAACACTAGATGGCATTAGCATGTAGTACAAATCTCTTTAGTCTGAAGGCCTAGTACACTAATTAGGTCAAGCACGCCCCTTGCTACAGACTATTAGTAATGGAGCGTCAGACTCGCTAGCTTTTCAATTCTTAGAGTATCAGCATGTATGAAATAGAATTTTACTTTTAACTAACTTTAGAATAATCATAATATGTATATTTCCATTGAGAACATTAACCTTTTAAGAGTAGTTAAAGTCTTAAGTGACCATCTTAGTAATAAGTGAAGATTTATATTTGTTTAAAGCCTACTTTTTACCAGAAGGTCAATAACTAAAGTATCACAGGTAAGACAAAGGACTATTACATTGTCGCTTATGAAACTTTTTAGAAGGTCACTTAAATAAAGTTTCAAGGAGTCCTCATATTTTTTCATTACGTGTTAAAAGACAAACCTATAAATTTATATAACCTACAAAAAACCAGACAAACCTATGAATTTATCTAAAATGACGCCTATGAATAATTCAAAGCTATATAAGGAAGAGCGATTCTTCTTATCAATTAAAAGCAGGTTATTTTAGCCAGCCCATGCGGAAGATAAGCAGTAAACTTTTTATCAACTTCAATAAATTATCATCGGCACAGGGTGAACTTTGTAACCAAAAACTGTTGACCAAACCCAAATATTGATAAAACGGTAGGGGAAAATGGAAATTTCCAGGAAAATATATTGTTTAACCTCAGGAAATATTTGGCACCTTCCATTTTGATTATGATATTCCGATTTAAGCACGTAGCATGTGTTTGAAGAATGAATGGCCAATATGAAACAACAGAGTGCAAAATTAGTCTTTGTTGAAAATGGAAGGTTATGTGCGCCATGCATTTTCTTTTCATATTTCTTCAATGTGGTATGTTATGTTCGGTTTAGCTGAGTCGTAATGGACTTTGCTGTGGATCTGTATCAATAGGCACAAGGTTCAATGCCTGTGTAACTATTAATATCAATAGAATTTTTAAATATTTATATGTTAGTTTAAGCAATAAAAATAATAGTGCAGAATCACTTATTCTGCAATTATGAAAATGAACACGCGAGCGATAACATTGAAGTATTTGTAAGTTGGTATACATAAGTTACATCCTTACACATTCTCATCCTGAAATTCCTTTCGGAATGAATAGATAACCTGATGCGATGATATATCCAAGGTATGGTACGATAGACTTAAAATAATACTAACTATACAAATACCTGTAAATTGATATTCCCATCTCCCATGAACTGAATTACTGAAGCTGAACATCTGGGTCAAGGGTTGAATCGGACTCCAACAGGATATTACGAAAAAGTGCAAATAACTCAAATTGTTACAGCAAAAGTCGTTTTACAATTTTGAGTACTTTTATTTGAAAGTGAAAAATAGACTGTGAAATAAAACCTAATTAATTATAATAAATATTAATTAAATTTTTACGGTTTTTTTTAATAAAAGAAATATTTAACGTAACAAATGGCGTAACGAGCAAACAGGATCGTTAAATATAGCTGTCGATAGTGTAATATCTGAGATATAGGTATGTACGTACAACGTTATAGATAGTGTGAAAAACATAATATTACGCTGCAGTAAATGTTTTTACCACTCATTTAAAATTGCGTTCTCATTGTCACTTTTTGTTACAGAATTCGGCAGTCACCTCCGCCGCGCACTAAGAAATTAAATATATCTATAATATATATATATATATATTAATAAAACATAGCTATAATTTTTAACGTATCTATAAAGATAAGTTTAACAGTCGAGAATCATAGTTTAAAAAGTTGCGTGCCCAACACTAATACGTTGTGAGCACAAAAGCCTTTACAATTTCGTGTAAGTTGTTAAGCAACACGTTTTTAACAATAAACTTGGAACGATAAAAGAACTTCGAACAGCTGGAATGGCAAGCGTTGCCAGGGACAATAAATCCAGCAGAAGAATTGCGCCTCAAGGAAAATTGTAAGAGTTCTGTAAATGGAGGTTTGGCGCTTTATTTATTGCGGATATGTGTGTTTTCTTTTACACCCGCTTGAATTTCTTTGTTGGAAACTTGTTTATGGGTCGCTTTTTTACTGAGCGATTTACGTCAGATCTTGTTTCTTGGAGCTTATTGCTATTCACGGATATCATGCTGGTAGGTTAAACAAATAAACAGCTTTATTTTAAGCAAATGTATTTATTTACTTTTTGTTCAAAATTGGTGAAAGAGTGTGAAATTATATTAAAAAATTATAATTATTAATTAAAATGCTCAATGCACTGTACTAAAGAATAATAAAGTGATTGAAACCGTAATTTTTGAATTCCAGGTACTAATATTACATCATTCCTTCTACAGGCTCGTCTTTGTTCCTTGCATAAATTATTGCAAATACGGAGTACATAGAACGAACCACCTGAAACAAAAAATTGTTTTAGATTAAGGGTATTGTATTCCAAAAATAAATTCACGATCTGTCAAAAATCCGAAATTTCTAGCGCAGCGGCGCTGAGTACCGTGAGGGTTAATGCTGTTTTTAGCGCTCGCTCAGAATATAAAATATTAAAAGGCGCAAAATTCAAAACATCGCGACACGTTTACGGGAGTTTTAGATTAATAATATAGTTGATTTTAAACTAAATAGTGTGCCGATTGCAAGAAATTTTTTTAATTGCTAAATAAAACTTACATTAATAAACATTGTGATGATTTTTCGATAATCCAGACCGACTTCTTAGCAGATATTCTCTGTCGAACGTGCCAGATAGTTTTGATCATGACTACGCGCCGCCGCGGCGTGTAAATTGCAGTCAGTTATATCAATAAATACGTATCGTTTCCATAATTATGATGCATCGTATAAACTGATATTCTCACCCAAATCCAGATGGTACTCAATCCAACACGAAATAAATTCAAGCTTTCCAGTGTTTGTAATGATGCTAGTACAGATTACATTATGTATGTATGTAGGTATGCAACTACCTAACCAATTATTTACTGACTCCGAAAGGTTAACGAATTTGTAAAACCACAGATAATATAATACTACAGTAAAACTATGTATTTAGATTATAATGCTTTTAAATAAAATATGTTCTTCACCGAAAGATCGGCTGTAGTCATTTTTCATATGCGTAAGTATTATGATTACCTAGGTTAATTCAGTTAATTCACGGTAAAATTATATACCTATTCTATGATACTTTTTCCAAATTGTAGATTTAGTAGTCATACAATTTATTAGTTACATTTACCTGAATTTAAGTGTAAGCTCGTTACAACGCATGCCTAATTTAATTTTGCTCTAATACTGCTTGATTTTACACTACATTTACAAACGGAATATGTACCAGGGTCCCAGACTTTTATAGGCGGGCAGTCGTACGAAAAATATAAATGTCTCGATTTTCATACAGATTTCTTTTGATCCTGATAAACTACTATTATGCAGTCAATTATTATTAGCTTATGTGTTATGTAATGTCAATAATGTTTTTGCTGAAATATTGGGTAGGTATTTGAATCGCGCTATCGCGTAGTTGTGATCGTAAATAATAAGATTTTACGGTTGTGATTTATACACCGGTTCTCGTTCTATCACTGAAGTTAAGCAACGCAGGCGTGGGAAGTAATTGGATGGGTGACCATTTAAATTGTTCACGTGCTGTTGTTTTAGTGAGGGAACCTGGTTTAGTAATGTACGGACTTAGTTAATCACCTTTTGGCTATTGATAATCAGGTAACGATTGGGTTTCGATTGACAAAAAATTGCAAAAAAACTTAGTTGCCACTCTACATCTGACTACCCCGAAAGGGATGTGAATGCATATTTTGTATATAGGTTTTTTGTGTTCGTCTGTCGGGTAATGACACGACGCGACATAGCCATATCAATCGGGGTCGGCGGCAGCGACGTAATGTGAGCACAGTATTTTGTACCAATTCAGGATTGTAAAACTATAAACAGAGATCCCGCGCACTCGTAGATAGTTTTCAGTTACTTTAGTAACTACGATTTAATTATAAGCATTTTGTCACCATGATGTGTCTTCTCGGCATACTCAAAACACATACACCTGACCTGACAAAGCGTACCTACCTACTTTATTATTTGTTAATTTGATATAGTAACAGTCTGGCGTATTTAAAATGAAAGTCGTAAGATGATTATTAGCTCTCAGAAACTGTAACTGTCAGCTATTCTTTTACGTATAGACCACGAACCTTTGTAATTGCTCTTTGGTTTAGAAACTAATACCTCTGTAGGTATTAAAATTTTCAAACACACATTGTGTATTGATATACAATTTACTACTTATATAACCTCCTGAAATAAGTATACTATAATGTATGTAAGTAATAGTTACTGCACTAAAGTATTGTTTGTAAAAATAGGTACCTATTATTTAATTTTATAAATGCTCGTATTAAGGTTGCTTTACACTTTGATTAGTGACTAGGTATGGACAGCTACTGATTAGTGCTAGTTATTTCTTGTGTATGGAAGTGAGTTCTATTTTTTTGCGAGTAACCTCGTCCAGCGTGCCGTCACTGTCCCTCACTTACAGCGTGCCTGCCACTAAACTCGTCTGGTCTGGTCAGAGTTTAGAAAGCGTGCACGCTTGTTGTTATACAAAATGGCAAAGTGGAACGAATACAAAACTTATAAATTTGTAAAGGAGTATATAAAACATGAATGCCTTTACAACTTTAAATCCTTATTTTAATATCCTTAACTCACCTGCACTCAAAGTTTATTGGACACTAATCGCACCATACACTTAGACTCGTACTAATCAAAGTGTAAACCAGCCTTTAGAGCAGAGAGCGATTTGCGTCTGCCGCCGCGCCCCTTTGCCACGGCCGGCGGCGGCAGCGGAGTGCAGCGCGCTCGCGTCAACTATGTGCACTTCTGTGCCGCTTATCTAAAGCTTTTTGCGTCACAGAAAATTACATAGGTTTAAACTCAGCTTTGAACTATAGGAGTACCAGATAATAAGAATTAGTGTTTTAATTTAATAAACAATATTTTATAGCAATAACAATTAACCTCCTATACACATTATACCGTATTTCACGACGTTATGTATGTAAATAATAATATATAAAAGTTATTACATAGATAAAGAAGAAGTTATTTTCAGTGTATTCTCAGAGACACCAATTATTTATTACTGCCCGTAATAGAGCAGAGAGCCACTTGCGGCGCTCCCGACGGGCGCCGGCGAGAGCGCGCCGTTTCGCTCCATGCTCTCGCGTAAACTATGCCTATTGAGTATTTATTTAGCGTATTTAGCATAATTACATAAACATACATAACATACGCTTCACGACTTGTGTATACACACTCCCTTTTTTATTATGGCGGGGTAGTCAGAGGTTTGAATGCCCATCTCCGAAATTTCGAGGGCATGTTAGGTATGGGTCATTCGTAGCCCGCGTATCACTAAATAGACAGCACCCAACGTGATAGGTAGTGAACCGTATCGCCGTATATAGGCACTGACTATTACCTATCCTGAGGGATAGGCAGGTTTCCTCACGATGTTTTCCCTCACCGTTAGCGACTGTAAATTATGTACGTAAATGCAAAACACACATTTAAATTTCATTCATTGGTACATGCCAGAGTCGGGATTCGAACCTAGGACCTTTCTCATACGAAGTCCGAGTTCTTACCCACTGGGCTACAGCCGCTGTAAAATTATAATAATAAATCGTAATAATTAAAAACAATACCTTGGATATAAAACTACTATAATAGCTACTTGTACGTTTTGACATAAAAAACATAAACTAATAATTGGTTGTGTAAAAGTGGTTTGTTAGACTCAAGAGAAATCTGTTTGGGAATCTAGAATTTCTTACATGTTTTAGTTTTTATTTGTTATCGAACTTAGTGGATTTACATAACATTAAGTACTTGATATTATAACATATCAAATCATTCTTTATAGCGGTTTGTTGTAAATACTATGAATACATTTGATATCATTTCTAAACAGTATGCGTCAAGTTAGTTTACTATGTTCTCACAGATACCTACCACTTCATTCCAAAACAAAGTCGATGTTTTGTTATAGAAACAAGTCCGTGTAAAACAATTGCAGCCCCTTGTTTATCTCTGGGATAAATACTTTTGAGGCTACCTTTCTGTTTTAGTAGTGGCCAAGTATGTTTTTATATCTAAAATAAGTTAAAATCAAAGCTAATATAAGTCAATATCAAATCAGTATGATGAATTAGATTTCTTGCAGATAAATTGTTGTTATTTCATTTGTAAATTCTTATGCTATGAGTGACGAAGCATTTTTCTATAAATATCGATTCACAAAGCAATGCGGCGGGATAATAGGGGATATTTTATGTAATGTTATTTATGTTTGCGATATAAACAGGTTCCACACTACGATAGTTTCAAAAACACTGAAATAAATCACATCAAACTTGATATAACAAAATCATAACAAACTTTATTCTTTATTGTCATGGCGGATCGCATTACGTACGTTCCGAGTTTGTACTAAATGTGTCACTAATAAATTATAAACAGATTATTCAACAACTTATTATTTATTAATATATATTAAAAACATTGTAGTCATAAATATATAAAAGTAATCAATATTTAAATAATTAATCACTTGTGGTAAATAATTGTAATTTTATAGTAACAATAAGAAATAGTGTATTGGAACGTACTTGAGTGAGTACCCTAACCCGACCTCTTGTAGGAGTCTGTGAGCCTAGTACTGCGCTTGTATTTTCGTATGGTTATGAGCTGGAAAAGAACTTCGAAAAATATAATTTCTTCGATTTATGCGTAAAGTTTGACGAGGCAAACAAATACCTACAGACTACTGAGCAAAATTTTGGGAAGCAGGATATGTATAATAAATATGTTTTTTTTGGTGCGACCTCCAACTCCGTTATGAGAGCCTAGCGCCCGAATTCGGATTTCGATAGCAATTTGTCTCTAAAAAATTGTTCCGCGGTCTACCCTTCTTGAGAGAGATGACTCTGAGTCGTATAAAAATCACAATCTAACCAACTCCCGTTCTTTCCGTATATCTGTCCGGCACCGGTATAACCTATTCTGCAGTTCGTCAAAAACTCAAATTCAAGTTGCCAAACAGCATCCCAAATGTATATTTATGATTTCGAGCATCACAAATGCATACTTAACCTCTGACTAACCTTAATTCGGTCACGGTCATAATGCATAATATATAGTTGTGTATATATAATTATGTATATGTGTGTGTGTGTATATATATATATATATATATATATACATATAGCATAAATAACCTATCCTGGGGTTCACTAATTGCTGCCTACCTACTGTGAAGAAAGCTGAAGTGATGTCAGAATGTATCATGTATGTATATTCTCAACTTCTTGTCATAATATCCGAAATATCAAGCGGTCAATCAAAATTATTTACATTAATTATCATGATTTTTTCATATGTCTGATATGTACCTGTCATAGGCATAAATGACGCAAGAATAAATTTATATCAAATATGGCGTCGCATCAAGTAAAATACTTCTTAAAATATACGTGTAGAATAAATCAACTTTAGCAGTTCACTTCGAAAGAAAAAAATCACTTGTAATATAATAAGCAATAACCTCAAACACCAAAGTGATTACACATTGTTTTCCAAATTTCACTTATGTAACTAAGAAATAACTGATTTCGTGTGATTATCTAGCGGTTTAGCTGTGATCGCCAACAAAATGGACGTGCTTCCCACGCTGGCATTCGCCAAAATCTGATCGCGATCTATTGAAACTAGCGACTCGCGGGGGACGCGTACACTGTCCATATAAAAATGTATGAAACAGACGGCGGCCCAAAATTGGGCGTTTTATACTTCCGAAAACTGCAGTATTATGAATAAAACAGGACCTAATATGTTTTTAGTCAAATTATTTAGTATTTAGAGAACCCATTATTGTATATTTTGATTTCAGATCTTACTCCGCGACGAAATAAACGAAAAAATACAAAACCCTGTTTGCGCCATTTTTCTGATTTTTTATCAACTTTATGCGTTTATATTTACGTAATTATTGATATTTAACTCTTGAAACTACTTCAGTCATCAATTTCAGTCTTTCATTATGCTACCTTGAAAGTATGATAGGTGTCAGTAAGTTCTAAATAGGTTTAAACTGAAAAATGAAAACACTCGTTTCGCTCATTTCCGCGAACAATACCCTTAACTTCCGTTTCGTTTTTGTTTAAAAATGTAGGATGTAGTTAACCTATCTTCTTCCTTAAAGTTCGTAGTCATAGGGAATTTTCAGATGTTATTCTGATTGAAATGAAATGATATGCTTTTTATTCAATATGAAGATTATAAAATCAGTTATTGAAAGTAAAAAAAAAACATTTCCACCGGAAAAGTTGTCATTACAATTAGTTAATCTTAAAAAAAAAACTAATTGAACTATTGGCATTTCGTAAAGCAAAATCCGCAGAGAAGAAATCCCAAGAAACTCTACAGACATATTTCAATACAATTTAATTAAATAATTCGATCATTCATCCGATTATTTGTCAAAAACGCTTTGTTATGAACCAATTTATCTGTACTTTTCTAATATCTAGAAACAAAACTTACCGACAAAAAAGTGGAGTAAGTTAAATTGACCAAATTAAAAGCCTTCATAGCGAAAGGCTTTTGAGCTGTTGCTATGGCCAGGCTCACAACTATTCCCAACTTCTTATTCGATCCCTTCCGAATACATCTGTGCCACCCACAATAGAATATCACGTCAGAAAGTAGGGATGCCTAAAACGAGAGTTAAGAGGTGATTAGTATCATTATCATCAGCATGTCTGAATCCACTGTTGGACATAGGCCTCCCCCAAATGACGCCACTTCTCCCTGTCAGTGGCCGTTCGCATCTATTTGATATTGGCCAACCTGCGCAGGTCGTCTTTCCACCTTGCCTTGGTGCTTAGTATATTGGTTATGTTTTATAAGGTTTTTTAAACCTTGTTTTAGACTAGATATCGTTAGATTAAGTCAGTCATGTCTTATAAGGTTAAAAGACCATATATTATGATCAAGATTTTCGACAATTTTTATAATTCCATCATTATTACACGTTTTTATTTTATTTTCATGGTAAAATTTATAAGTTTTGCTAGTTACGAAAAATAAAGTAATGTATTCCTATCGTATGACTTATTTATCTAATAGACAATAGAAAAGGTATCTCCTAAAGCAGGCTTACTTATCTATGTATATTATTCTTCTAGATTTTCTTGCTTACCTGATGTGTGATCTCGCCAGCGTTGCATAAAAACATGGCCAGAAGAAAAAGGAGCGCTGCTATGAATAACATCATTTTCAACATCGCCATCAGGGTTAGGTTTTTAGACAACTATGAAATATTAATAAAAGAGATATCTAGTCCAGTCTGTTATTTAATATGTAAAACTTTCGATGTAAGTATAGGTTAATATATCAGTTGCTAGAAAAATTTGTTACAATTTTACTAACATCATAAGTAATTAATACTTTTCACCACGACTCACTCGTCTCTTCTACAATGGGTGGCACTCACATTGTAACAATTACAAATGAAAGAAATCATTATCGAAAAAACAAATATGATAAGGACAAATTTTTGCTTTCGTTGGAATCCGCAATGTTCTAGAAATTGACACGGCTCAAAAATAATAACTTCAGATACTGTTGATTAAACTGAATTTAATGTGTATACATGAAGAGAGATAATTATTACAATCCTTTGAAAGATGATCAATTGTAACTTATAGTGTATTACTCTTACTCAAATGCCTCTTACTCACCGCTAATTGCAATAACAGATTCGTTGTAGAGAAAAAAGTCAAACACATCTGAAAAGCTAGGATTGTACCAATGACTTTGTGGGTGTTTTTGGCGACTCTGCAATGTTTATAATAATTCAAACTGTAGTATCTATACCCCATGACAGAATAATAATTAGCAATAAACCTAATTATAATAATTACGTTGCTTATAGTTAATCATATTATTTAATTATAATAAAAAGCGTTTATTGCAGTTAACTGCTACTTGTAATTTTAAATTATACTTAAGAATAGAATAAAATAGAAAAAGAAAACATTATATACACCACAAATAGACAGTTTACAAACGAATCATTATTTTATATGTTATTTCTATAATATGTATTTCCTTGGAAATTATGTATATATCTTTGCTATTATATCTATAGAGATCATACATATATAGAGATTATATATAGAGGTCATATATCTATAAGTATACAATATTCACTATACCTTACCTTAGCAACTTCTGATGCATAACAATACCATCCACAACATCCTTCCAAAACCTATCAACCAAAACGTCATAAGTCACTTTATGCTCCAAACTCTTTATTTTCTCCCCTATATCTTCGAAGTAGTAGCGCAGCGTCATGAACTTATATTTCATGACTATCAGATATGTTAGGGTCATGCCATCTACTACTACCATGGGTAGTAGGATTACTGCCAGGGCGAGGGTGAGGAAAATCCTCGCGGCGGTAGCTAGAGGGGAATTGTTCTCGAAACTGGGCCAGTATGTTACGATTATCACGAAGTGGCTACCTGCAAGTAGTGAATAGGAATGAATTATGTGATTAATGTGAAAGTCATGAATATGAGTGATTTAAATACAAATTCAGTGATATAAAATAATATAAAATGGTAAGAAATATAGTTGATAGTGTTAAAAAGTTTTCACTTTGGACTTTTATAACCATAAATATAGTAAAAGATAATAAAATCATGTAAAGGGTATTTAAGTATTTAGGAATTATAAAATTATATTTAATTATGAAGCAAATAATATTTTTAGATAAAAACATTATTTTTATTTATTATTTATAATTTAAAGACGCCTTTAAATCATAAAACTCACAGTATTCCGTTAAAAAACCGATCCCAGTTTTATTTATTGAAGTTAAAATGCAAATAGGTCGCATATTTGGGCAGTTTATTACCATTTTGAAAATGCTTTCGCATCGCTTCCACGACGTAAAACACCCAGGTCATATAAACGGCGGAGGCGTAACCAATAACGTTCATTCTGATCACTTTGTACTTTCTTTGCATCTTGTCCACCTTTTCAAAGGGCTCACAGAGGTCTATTAAATCTCTATTGAGCTCCCTTACATCTTTCTTCTTCAGAATCACTGAGAATATTTTTAATAGGACTACTGTATGACTGAGTCCAAAAGTCACTGCATCACCATGCTCATCTGCTGGAAAATTCCCATAGGCCACGGCTCCCCATTCAAGAATAGTCATGAAAATGAACGTGAAAAATAAGGTGAAACAGTAGAGTTTGTAAACCAGTTTTTTCTGGTTTCCTACGACGTTTCTTTCGAACCAGAAGTCGCCAGTGCCTCCGATATAGGCGCAACGACACGCCGACTGTAGTATATGATAGTCCTTCATTTCCCTCGACTGTTGCGATTCGATATTCAAGACGGGACTAACCAAACTAATATCCTCTCGGTTTGACTGCTTTAAGTAAGATATATAGTTTCAGCCTAGCGAGCTTCAATAAATAACTGGCTTCCGTCGGTTGATATTGGGCTGCACTATCTGTGAGTGTACAGGTAAACTTGTACATATGAAGCCATAATAATTGTATGCTCGTATCATAAGTAAATTAAAATGCTTCTATGGCGTGTTTGTAAAATTACGTATTTTAATTACTTATTTAGTCTGGATTTACTGCACTTTATTGAATAATATTTGTATCTCTTAAGACGTAATATTTCTTTTTCAAATCTGTCATACTACGTCCATGTATTTACATCTTATACAAGCCTGGACTACAATCGCTAAAAAAATAAAAAATAGTGAGATTTACCTACGCAACCCTGAAGAAAAAAATCGTGTAACTTTCTTAAAGACTGTTCAACGCATTATTACCTAAATTGGGCTAAAACTAACATAATTATATAAAGTTTCGTGTCAAATTGACATAATCATTGTTACACCATTTCGGTTAATTTAGGCTTTATCGCCGTCCAAAGTTTGGTACAAAGTTATGGAACTTTCCATTCGGCGATCAACGCTATTTGCATATTTAATGACACCACTGTTTAGGTACAATGATTTTGTTTGCTTGGCTACTAATTAGAGGGAAGCAAACGCGATAGTCACTAGCGATACCTTTCCATTAGACTAACGAATACCAAAGGGTTTAAATAATGGTATCGATATTAATATTATTAAAGTAAACATCACAGCTCATAAAATATATTTTTGATACACTTATAAAAATCGTAAAGAATATAAACCTTATCTCGTTAATTTTAAAACAAATAAGCAATTACAAACCGAATCAAAAGGCTAAAAGTACCCTTTAAATTACAATAAACGACCGTCTATAATTCTCCACGCCCCTCATATCATCTCGCCTACATCATCGCATGACACAGCTTCATTTACTTTGAATATTTTAACACTAAAAGTCAGACCCATCTCACGAGAAGAGGTGCAAAATTATAAAGGATGCTCCTCTAGAGACCGCGACAACATCTTTGTAATAAATAAAAACTCTTGAGTTATGATTCCGCATTGGGGCAATTTATAACGGCTGTTTAGGCGGAAACATTTCCTGAGATAATTCACCTTATCAATCAACTTCTCATCTTGCGAACAGTGTTATTTATCCTACAGTTTAGCGACATGATGCAATTTTGTTTGAGATAAATGTCGTTATTTATTATACAAATATTATAACATACATAACTGTGATGTATGTAGGCTAGCTACTCGCGGGGTCAGTGACCGAGGGTAGGGCAAACTTTTGCTTATGTATTAATCTACTAAGAATGCAGGTAGGTCATAATTCCCTCTCTGAATAAATGCTGCTAACCGAAGAAGACGTGTTTCCTTGTATCCTGTAAAAATAGTGTTTCACCTAGTATTTAATGTAGGAACACTTCAATAACATAAGCTTCACAACTTGGGTATACACACTCACTATTTTATTGTTAGTAGTCAGAGGCTTAAGTGCCCATCTCCGCAATTTCGAAGGCATGTTAGGTATGGATCACTCAAGTCCGCATTTCACTAAATAGATAGCACCCAAAGTGATATGTATGGAACCGTAACAAATATTATCTATAACGAAAAACGCTTTTATTATTATTATTATCTGCATCTGAATCATCAATGCGACATACATGATGGCATAAAACTCTTAAGCTTTGTACAGATTAATTTGTTTGCGTGTAAAGTGAAGGTTGACGTTATTTGTATTCCTTATAATTATTATTAGACGGTGAACAGTTTTTTATTATTCGCGCCTTTAACAAAATGTCAGGAACGTGGATGTAAAACTATTTATACGTAAACAATTTACAACAGGAACTTAGGGTGTTAAAGAATCAAAAACGTTGTAACGATTTATCCAACCGAGAATAGAACCACGATTCCTTTAGCATAGTGTTCAAGTATTTTACTAAATATTCCTACACAGCTTTTAGCTTTCTATTAACTCACCTCAATTTGTATCGTTGGTTTTACTTCCTCCGATTATCGCTGGAAACGAATGCAACACGAAAGTTATTAATTTGCGATCACGCCATTTTTCCCGCCGAGCTAAATTCGACTCCAGATATGTTAATTCAAATTGCCAAAGTCATTAGCGTTTAACTTTTTTGACCTGAAAGTTTCATTATTAGAACTTTTGCTTTTATAAGGATGAACGTGAATTATGTTTGTTAGGGTAATTGCAACAGTAATCTATATAAAGTGACTTAGACTAAGATGACATAGGGATTTTAATAACTCTGGGCAAGATTTTCTTATTGTTGAAATTGATTGCATAGGTATTACATTTTGTTGTATGTATTCCTAATTATGTGTTGTTTTTGTTGCGTCTTACAGTGAGGTTAGCAAGAAAAAATTTCTCAAACGTATGAGCGGTAGTAATGAGTTCCACGTACAAGATTATTTATATATTAAACGTAAATAACATTTCTGAACAACAAAAAGACAAACGCGTTCACGATCATTAACCCTTGCGGGTAGTCAGAGGTTCAGGTGTCCAATCTCCGCAATTGCGAAGGTAGTAACGCTATGGCCACCTCGAACCTACGTGTTGACCAGAAAGTCAGTACTCAATGTGACAGGTGGTAAGCCATTCCGCCATTTATAAGCATTGACTATTACATGTTCGGGGTACAGGTAGGTTTCCTTACGATGTTTTCCCTCACCGAAATATTCAATGCAATTCATAAATGCTCGTTCGTTCTTAACATATAGCTATTGAAACAGAAAGCGTTGTGTATACTTACGACGTTAACCTAACACAGCAACTATGTTTCAATACCAGAAAACTAATTTAAAACACTCACGCACATCATGGTAATAAATACAGTGTGAATTATTATAAATTATTACCGAAACTCAAATGATTGTTTCATACCTACCATAGTATATTAAAATTCTTTCTAGAAGAAAGGTTATAAAGATATGAACAATGATTAATGCACGTTTAATTCATAGTGACATTGGAAAATACGTTTTATGAAAATATATAATAATATATTAGATTTTACCGGGGTTTATCAGGTGCAAATTGCATTTATTTATTTTTGTCTAAAATTATTTTAATAGTCACTTTACGCATACATCCACGTCAAACCTTATCGGGTCGGACAGAACCTTGAAGACACGATAATAACTACAAGGGCATCTTTTAGTATGAATATTGGGCTTGTGAAGTTTTATGGAACAGTGACATGTTGCTAGCCCATCAGTCCGCTGATTCCGTTTACGCCTAGTCCCTAAGTCGCCTCCTACGACATGCCAGGAAGAACGGCAGCTAGTTAGCATTCTATTTACTACTGTCTTCTTTGATAAATAAATAAAACACAATTACTCTAGCAACCCTGACAAAGCATCAACATTGTCGCCTTAACTCGACATTCCTTCCCCTTTAAAACAATGAACGAAACAACTGCACACGAAAGTGCTTCATTGCTCTGTTTAAATTGACACACCCGCCCACCTCCGATAATCGGTGACCGTCTTTTGAGAGGTGGAAAATAGTACTATTATTGCAATAGTATTACGTCAGTAATGAAGAAAAAAGATTGTTTGGTATTCAGAAACTAATAAAAAGATTAACTAGTCTTAAATTTTTCCCTCACTACCGTTTAACCTTTGCGAGGTAATTAGAAGTTTGCGTGTCTGTCTCTGAAATGGATATATGATTCTCCACTTATGGACAAATATATTTTATATATACTGAAACAATAAAGAAAAGAATGCATTTTTATGTGGTATGTTTTGTAGTATTGTCACGTGGTAGCTGAGAAGTCCTGCGATAGTCTAGAGTACTAACTAGTTGCCGTTCTTCCCGGCATTTTGTTAGAGCTGACTAAGGGACTGCGGGTACATGAAATCAATTGGGCGATAGGCTAGTGACCAGTCACCAATTTTTCATATGAGATCACAACTCCAATATTATGCTAATAAGTGACTAAAGAGATATTTTCATGACATAAACTTATATGTATTTTTTGTAGCTACGATAATCTGGTGGAATTTTCCACCGATTATTATTTAATTATTCTTGTCAACAGGTTTATGTTTTATTTCATTATTAAAATAAGAATCGGTGTTAAACCAACCCGATAATCGGTGCTACAAAAAGTACCTCTTGCTTGCAGTCCGAGAATTCCCTTGAAGTTTTCTTTCAGAGCCCCATAAAGCGTGGACGTGTGAAGAGCCGGCGAACTGACAAAAGCTATTTGCGTGTAAAGATAAGGCGAGTGCAGGAACGCCCCGGCTCAACACTTCCGTGGCACGCGACTGCCAAATGTCAGGATCTTATCATTGTTTGCTTACATTAATTTAGTTTATGGGCCCAGTCTAGGCTTGGCTTAATGGGGAATTTCGGACATCTAAGTGTGGGGGTATGTGTGTTTTAAGTTGAAATAGATAGATGACGTTACAGAGAAATAATTATGACTGTGCTGTATAAAAACATTATAAGTAAGTGTTTTTCCGAGTGTGTGAGTGTCAATGAAGCGAAAATGGTTTGTCCGGATCGGGACATATGGGATTCCAAGATCTCTGCCTACCTCTCTACAGGGAAACGGGCGTAATCTTTATGTATGTAAAAGTGTTTTGCTTTTGGACTTGAATATATTGCTAGGAGGTACCATTGTTATTGATCGACTGTTGAGTGGAGTAATTAGAACTTCAAGTCACAATTAGCCTTATTAATGTGCTCATCATGACAATATCATAAATGTGTTCACTTATTATACTTTTATTACATGCTACGAAAAAGAAAAATCAAGAACTTTAAATATAAGGGTCAAAAATAGGATTTATTAAAGATTCTTAAATCTAGTTTTTAAGAAAAGATATTCCTAAAGTTCTGTCCAACCTAAACGGGCTACAGTTAGTGAGTAGTTAAAATCCATTTGTATATAAGGCACAACACTACTTTTCCTTCACTAAACCACTCTTTTTATTCATTGTTATTCAGACCAGCGTGGCATCGGGTATAAGTATCCTACATTATTAAACATAGCCCAGATATTAGGTACAAACTTTTTACTAAGCAAAAGATAATAATCTTCTTTATTCCCAAGTCACGGAAACCGACCGATTCCCTCGACAGAAGTTTCAAAGATGGAAAAGATGATAAAGTAGTATACCAATGTTCATCGAATGAAAAATAGGCCTAATAAAGTCGTCGTTAAGGCATTTTTATAATCCCCTTAGACGATTGATCATTGGGGCATTAAACTCGATGGAAAGTAGGTAATATCCAAATATAACTTCCTTCTAATTACAAAGTTGGCTACTGAAAAGTCTGACTTAAAGGAATGAGGCAATATGTATAGGAGTATATATACATCTTATCATAGTAGTATTTGAAATTACGTAGTATTCAAATTTTATTAACTCTCTTTGAACCGTTAGGAATGTATATAACGTGTTACGCTTTATAGCTGATTATTAGGGTTGTGATGATATTAATATGACATAAATGTCATCAATACAAACACAGAATACTTTTGTCAACTTTACAATAAATCCGCAATATATACAGTAACATATAATGGTAAATATTATTTAAATCTAGTGTAGTAACTGTATAGATAATACGTAATAGATACGTGTCTATTAATATAATTCTTCATATCACAGATAACGTATAATAATAAAAGTTTTTTTTTAAAAATGAACACACAATACAGTACATTTGCATACCCCCTAAAAATGTAAAGGTACGTATCACAGAGGTGTATAATGAAGCGAAAGTGGTTTGTCAGGTTTGATTGATGGGAAACCGTGATCTCTGCATACTTTTACAGGGAATCCGGCGCGATGTATATGTTTGTATGTATCACAGATATCATCATATTTAGTCCCATATTTAAGTCTAAGTTCAGCGCCTCGCCCTTTTCAATCCCTTTCTACATTCGTTCGCGTCATAAGTAACTTAATAAAGGGATAAAAGACTAGCGGCCATTTTCCGCTCATTGCCCTTTCACGCCGATAACAACTCGGCCCTTATTTGCTAAAAGAGGGAAGGTAAATATTTGTACCAGTAATATAATGTTTGCGGAATACACCAACGAAGATTTGGGGTCACTTATCTTTGTTGATGGACTAGGTGGGTAACTTCAGTAGGTCACTGAGGAGGTGTGTTTACTGTGTATGTTTTTTGTGTACATACATACACATCACGCCCGTTTCCCTGTAGAGGGGTAGGCAGAGATCTGCATCTGTCCCGATACTGACTAACCATTCACGCTTAATTGACACTAATACATCTTCTCATACTCACTCGGCTGTTATATGTTTTTGTGTTCTTATACATGAATGCTTTTGAACAAAATATCATAGTATTAGCATATGATCCAAACTCCAATGTGTTTTAACATCTGAGAGGTGTCCTATTTTTTATTATTTATTGTCCTTATTGTCCAATCTTGACAAACACTTTTTTCACTTCATGATAGCCATACTCTGGACATGTATATAAAAGGTACATAGAGCTTCTATTAACATAACGCAGAATAAAATACAATATATATTTCATAATGTGGTTACTACAACGTCAATATATCCTGCATAATAGCTGTTAAAAAACGGACCTATTATTTCATTTCTGCGAACTCGTTAATACTTTGAATAATGTTTCATTGAATTTCAGGATTCAAATGTGGAACAATCATGCACAGACTAGTGATGGTCCACTTTTTATGTGACGCAAATCGAAAGCCATTTTTTATTGAAAGCCGATATTGCGAAGCGGTAAATCACTGTGTTATGGACTAGGGATTGATATATGTATGTCGTTGCCATTTTAAAACACTACATTTACCACAATATGTGTTTTAGTGACTTGTAGCATATGATACAGATTTGTTTTATCATATATATACATACATACACGCGCTTCTACGTCTCCAACGGGATAGGCAGACAAAATCGATCGCTACCTGGAATGTTCTTGACAAATTACTCTTGCTTCACTCATACTCATTAACCTTCTCATAAATGTCTTTCATTCTTCTTCAGATATATTAAATCTAATGGAGCCCATACTACTCTAGGTATTGAAATTAAAGTAACCTGCGACTTTCTTAAAATCTAGGTGACTACTAGAAATGACTACGGGTTTAGTAGCGACTACGGGTTTTATATAAATTTTACAAATTAACTCTTTTTTATGATTAAATAATCGGCAAAGCCATTCAAAAACATGCATTTGAATATATGTCTATTTATTAAACCCATTTATGTAAAAGATTTATATATACGTCCCTAAGTATGGTTTGAGTTTGAAAGATTACGGTTTTATTATATTCTTGTTGTTTCTTCTTAAACATGAACGCATTTTTCATCTAACAAAAGAAAAAGATTATTCATACTTTCATTATTTTTTTCAGATTCTTGCAAAAGATTGTTACAACAAGTTAAATGTATATATTTAAAATACACGATACTGAAGTAGTTTAAAATCATAATATAAATATTAGGAGTAATTATAATAATTTCTAGTTTGTATGCCCTAAAAATGGCGTATGTAGTACTAACGTAATTATAAAAATTTACTTTAATATTATCTTGCTATGTATAAACTATCTACTAACTATTATATAAACTACCTATTAAGATAAGTTCCAATAAGAAAACAAAGATTATAAGAAACGCTTTGACTGTAACACAGCGACAGCTAAAATATACTTTACAAACTCCTCCGAAATTCCATCTTCACCTCAACATACAACTTATATGCCACAAGTTATCATAGTTATTTGTATCCAGCATATTCCAAGTCCTCAATCAGGAGAGAATTGATCAGCTTTGAATAAAATATGTGCCCCCGCCCTCGGGATTTCCGCCCAACATCATCTGCGGAAGCTTAACCCTACAGGGTTTGAATAGACAAGTGATCGATGTGAATTTTGACATTGTTTTGAGGTTTGACACGTGTATCACATTAACGGTTATGGAATTTGTTTAAGCGTGTATGATTATGTATGAATGTTTATTAAATTGTGAATACTTAAATTTCTATATTGTTTTTGAGAGACTCGAGATTTTTATTCATTTTGCAAGAAAACGCGATTACTACTAGTTTCTTGTTAAATTTAATTTCTATAATTGATTAAAATTTCAGTTTTTTTAACTTCATATTTCAATTTGATCTCTCTCTGATAATAAAGTTGATATTTGTTCATATTAATTATTAGTTCTATAATTATTTAATATTATATTTAGTTTTAGTTTATTGTTAGTTCTTATTCCACTTTGTACATGCTTTTAAAATCCATTACTTAGATACATAATTATAAAAGCAGTCATTGCGACAATACGATTGACGTGTGATCTGGTTCCAAAAAGACAAACAAAAACCGATGCGTTTACTACCATTAACCCTTGCAGGGTAGTCAGAGGTTGAGGTTCCACCCTTATATAAATTAAACTGAATTCTAATCATCTAGCCAAAATATCCGGCTATTAGTATATTATATTTAAAGCTTCACTATTTATCAGCCAATCTCCCATATCTTATTCTAAGCCAAGCCAATATCTACACGTAACTTCAACTTGACTCAGAGACAGCCTCGCGCGTCACGTTTGTTTTTGCATGATTGCCTTCAGGCGCTCCGAAGCACATTCGATTGAAAACTCAATAAAACTTTTTTGATTTCCTTCACTGCCTCCCTGTTTGTTTTCACTTATCTTGGAGCCTTCGACCGATCTCGTGTGACTGAATGTGTGTCATGTTGTGGGTGGTTTTGTTTGTAGGCTTCTTTACATGCGGTGCAAATAAAGGATACATGTTTGAGGTAGATGCAAAATAATTGGGTGTATGATATACGTAATCTATTGTTTTCACGAATGTTTAATTTTGTCGTTTGACAGTTATATTGCTATGTAGGAATTATTTGATGAGAATGTTAAATGTATACTTACGGGAGGGATAGCTCATAAAGAACCAAAAATTGATATGATCTTTTCATTCTTTTATAAAAGTTGAATAAATTAGTGTGTGTGACTGAAGCAAGGGAGATTTTTCAAGTTAGTTCCAGTTGGCGATCGATAGTCTCTGCTTATCCCCTTAGGGATGTAAAGGCGTGAATATATGTATGTATGTTTATTAATGTCGTCACAATACCGATAGTAATATTAATACATGTTCGTTGAGGTTCAGTCCACCCCGAAAGGAAGACGAACGTGAATGAAATGTAATGTTTACGTCAAAGTCATTACCAAACTGAAAAATGGTAAACCAATGCTTTCATATCAGCTTCAAGTCCAATTGGTGTCCCTGTCAATGTCACCTTTGTTTGGCATTTTGTTTCAATTCAATTGATGGAGGAAGAATTGAAACGAATATCATTGTCGCTTTTGAAGTGAATTTATTCAACTTTATTGTGACCGCTTTGTCAGGTAATCGGTTTTCTGAGAACTATTAATGTTAAAATTTTGGTATTATAATTAACACAAAACCAGCCTTTAGCCTTAAAAGATTGGATGTATGTGTACCTTTGTTACACCTTCAATAGAATTCACATTTATTCTTTTATCATTAAAGACCGTAATAATTTTTTTATGGTAATTAAGGTTATTACTCTTCAATTCTTACGATATTAAGTAATGGGCGACAAATAATATGAATAATAAATAGAAATCATAATGAATGAGTATACGTTTATATAAGAGGTGCATAATCGGTGAATGAGTTTATGTACTTGTACTTATAAATGTCGATGAAGTGTCACTAGAAAAATAGGAATGCATGATCTCTACCAGCCGAATTGAGGGAGAATGGCCTAATGTGTATATAAGCACATAAAACACTATGCTTTTGCTATATTCATTCTCTGTTTATTACATTCAATAAACAGATCATTATATTCCATAAGTATATACATTCCTCACTAACATAAATAAATAAAGAAAGAAAGAAAATACTTTATTCTCTGGTTCAAATTACACACAACACAAAAACAATAAACATCGAGAATGATAAACTTTGATACAGTGAATAGGTGCTGCCTCAGTATACGATGCATCTAGGCTACATCACTGGTCCTCCGGCAGCACCCGATTTGAAAACTGTCACAAGCTGCATTTAATAAAAATAATAAACGTACACACAATAATATAATTATAATAAACATCGCAATAATTACTTACACACATCAGTAACAACTTGTATATAATATAATTTTTTTTATATAATAAAGTTACCTTTATTGTAGACCGCCCGTGACCATGGCTGCTGCAACGTAGCCGAAACGTCGGGTTAATAAAGGTAACTTTATTATATATATAAAAAAAATAACGCGAGAAGTCCCGTTAGTTATTAATCATGAGTATAAATCGCGAATCTCTTAAAACTATAAACTTTAAACACATTAATACAATAACATAATTAATAATAATAATAATACATTAATTGAAAAGTTTGGGGATCCCAGGGCTGGAGCATTTACTCTCAGAAAATTAGCATAGCTATTAGAGGGGGAATGCTATCAGTGTCTTGGGAACCCTACCACCCTCTGACAGCGATGATTATAACGATATTTTCTATGTAATTTAATTTTTATTTCTACTTTAGGTTTATAGTTTTAATTCCTTGTTGTATTGTATATAATAAATAAATGTTTTATTAAAAAAAAACACATATAAATATTTACATATACTTAAGAAGTTATTCCTATAAATTTACAGAGGCCGCACATTGGAAAATTCCCAAGTGCTGCAAGTAATGCCATTGACGCTTCACATGCTACGTAAGCTGTTGATACTTCTATGGGAACTAAATATAACTTCCGGAGCTAGTTGGTTCAGAAATAGAATGTGACTTATATAACAAAATCGTAAATATGCAATCACGACCTCTAAATGAATGCTAAACTGTGACCTAGGAGATATTGTCATGTCTACCACCTGGCCACCTCGAAAGATTTGAAGGACGTGAATGTATATGTATGTACGAGTGCTTAACCCTTTCGGTTTAATCAGAGGTTAAGTGTCTACCGTTCTCTGTGTGTAGGTAATGGTAAATAGAAAGCTACTAATTATGAGGGGCAACGGAAAGATTGTTGATAAATGGGATCTTTTGGTTGATAGAAGACCCACTTTGAAATGGTATCACAACCTCGATCACTACGCTACAGGTGATCAAGTGATGATAATTTAATTTTTATCGAAAAAGTTAAAAAACATTATTCTTCGTATAGTACATAGTAATTAACATTGACTGCATCAGTCTAACAAAATAGTATAAAATAAAAAGAAATACCCTTGCTAGTCCAGGACGTAAAAAGATTGCTATGGCGACTAAGAGAATAAGGGTAAATAGAATCTATTGGGCAATGGACTAGCAACCTGTCACCAATGTGTCCTAGGAGATATTATATCCCCGAATTTCATTTCACTCTGAAAAAGATTAAAGGACGTGAATGTATATGCAAAAAAATGAATTTCTATATCAACCTCAAGAAAATTACCCATTAATTCCTAATTCATTAGACGAATGATAGAACTATCTAAAATTAAAACACATCTGCCCAGGGCTCAATATAGCTAACATACACTGCACTTAGTCGCTATTTAAAATTACTCGATTCCATAGCAATCCGGCGCCTATCTATCGCAATATCCGTGATTCGACGAAAGCTTCGTTTAAATATTTTATTTTCGTCCCTATTTTTGGAGGAGGGTTTTGTCACGTATCACTTCAACGTTGAGAGCTACTAGAGTTACGCTTTGCCGTTTACAGCATAGCACACTTCACTGGAATTACCAGTCATATTTAAATAGTATGTATTTTACTGAGAGTGCGTTAGTTACGTAATTAAGGCTTGGCATTCGAAAACAGTGCGTTTATATTTTTAAGCGTTCGTTGATTTCTATTAATTATATACAAAGGCAAATCAGATATTACATACATTCACGTCCTTTAATACCTTTCGGTATGGACAAAGCATTGGAGATATGAAATAATCTTGTCGGTCAGTTAGTATCTTGTATATTGGGGTTTTGATCTCATATGGAATATTGGTGGCAGTTTCCTAGACTATTGCCCAATAGAGTCCATATTCCCATAGTCCCTTAGTCGCCTCCAACGAAATGCTCGGAAAAATAGCAGCTACATAGTTAGCATTTTTATTACGTCCCAGCTAACACGGGACTTCAAATCAGGTATTACAAAGCAAATTCTTAATTAAGATTATTCTCAATACGACTGCCTACAACTGCCTTTTTATAATTGCTGGAAGCGTATATCACTATCAGCTGATAAATATGAATACAGATACTTGTTTTTTATTGTTCTGACTTTGACACTTTAAAATATATGAAAAAATCATTTACAATATTGTGATGCCAAAGAAACAGACTTCAATTTAGAGGAATCTGTACCAGGGATCTTAATAATGTATAAGATGTTAATACTTCATACGGTATTTAACAAAACCGGGCATGTATAATATTTCAAACTTAGACTTGATTTATGATGATATTCTATATACCCATACATATTTACATTCTACGCTTTGATTCTACAGGCTTCTAAGACGCATAAACACTTACATTTTCCCTTTCCAATATGGAATTTTCTTTAACCTCATTGAGAAGTACGTGATGTTTGAGTGAACTGGAGTGGCGGGAATCTTTTGTGCGCCAGTCGATAATGGATTGTTACGACGTGGAGACTTTGAATGGTTCACGTATTGGGAACCAGCCACTTTTATAATATTTGTTGGCGCCTCTAGGAGTGGGTACAAGTGACTTTGGAATGGTTGGTCGTGCGGGTATTTGGTTTGTGTTGTGGGAATTAGAGGGAAAGTTGATCATAGGGTATTGATGCTGTTGATATGTAAGTAATTGGATAAATGAATCATATTTAGCATTCACTACTACTGACTTAAAAGGAAGTTCAATGTTTTATTACCGATTAAATATAGATCTTTTTCTTAAATTATTATTTTTATGGATACATAAAAACTTGATAGTCCGGCAAGGGGTAGTAAGAAGAATATCCGTTAAACGTACGTTAGAAAATAGAAATAAGAGCTTTAAGTCATGTAATTGAATGATTAAAGAGGTTTCTTACAAAGTATAACTTAGTAAACCTTTGTAACTATCATAAAAAATTTACAAGAAAAATCATTATAACTTAACTTTGTAATTTTAGTCAACCTGAAATACACTTTCGTTAAATTAGTTTAATAACTAACCAACTTACTATTCATTCAGCTATTAAACATTTCTATAACCAACAAGTATTTCAAACCTTTACATACCCACATAAGCCTTAACATAAAAACCGATTGGAATGGACCAACTTAGAGATAAGCACACATAATACTGAACTTTATTATAGCCATGTACTGTAGATAAAGGTTACGAGCTTTCTCGGTTGTTGCTCTACTTAGTGGAAATTAGCATTCTGAGTAGCTCAGTTATCTGTATACGGTATTTTCAATTGAATTCTAATAAATTTCAGGAATATGCATATGTTTGGATATGATCCTTTGCAATTTACTTGATTTGAGGGATATACTCGAATATTATCCTTTGATAAGCGATAAATAACACTTAAACGTAACATAACTAAATATTATTATATTAAAACAAATTGTGAGGTTTACAAATGTATTAGAATATACATACATACATATAAATTCACTTCCTTGCACACATGTAAACATCTCCTTGATTACATTTATCTCACATGAACAGGTCAACTTAGCTTTCTCATACAATTCCTCAGGGTTATAGCTTACAAATTGCAACGACGTTCTACTAAGACTTTATATACAAATCCGCGCCTATTTAATAAGTAGATTGGCCTGTTACATCGTAAGGTAGTCCCTAACCACCACTGGTTCAATATTACCTGAAGCTAATTTCGCCTGGCAATAAACTTCTCCCGGCATCTAGTCCGCAGGCTTTCAAAGAAGCTTTGATGAAATTTGTTATTGGACAAACTTTGCATCAAAATGACTGAGGTGCCAACGAGTTAAGCCAATAACTCAAAATTATTGGCGAACTTGCTAGATGACTATGCCTAAGTTATATTGAATTTTCTAATAAATTAGCGGCGTGTGTTAGCTTAATATGGGGTTGCCACATCAAGGTAGAAATTTGCTACTAAAGATTTTCAATTAATTTTCTTTGATGTTATTACATAGTAATTATATGTATTTACGCTTTTTACATAAATTTAAATATGCACAATTCCAAAGAGTGGATTGACATATACTTAAGAAATTATGTAATATGGCTTTATAGATATTAATGCACGAAGATGGCATCCGGTTACATTACTGCAAATATAGGAACAATTACTAAATATTACATAATATTACTATAAAACATATGAAGAAAATGGAAACAATTTCCTATCCACTCCGAAAAAGGATATAAAACTTAAAAGTATATGAACGTATGTATTTATTAATAAAATTATATATAACTGGTGCAGAGACCTCGAATCCAGTTTGAACGTTTCCTTTTTGTAAAAAACACGGAGCTTAAAGTAACAAACACTTTTGTGTTCCGGAAATGACTACAACTCATCTAAATGGTGTAATTATTTTGTCGAGAATCTTGCTAACGAGCACTCGTGGCCTCCAAAGCTCCACTGGAATTCCGTTCCTAGTGCCAATGTAGTCAGGATTTTATTTTGAGCCATATTTCTTTTTAATTTCAAAGGTTTTATACATTTTACAGACATTTTCACAAAAAACATGCGGAATGCACCGACTACGGTGAGGGTAAACATCGTGAGGAAACTTAGCTAAATCTTGAAACAAGTTATTATAGATGTGCTTGTAAATAGATACACATATACTCCTCTTCCTATTTTATAAGGTGCTGATTATCTGTTGAACATTAGGGCTTCGAGGTAAACTTTAACTTAGTGGCCTTCTACAATATGCTGGTAAAATAGACAGCTAATCACCATATTATAATACCAACAAACACCACTTAAACTAAGTCCATATTCCAAACTTGTAGCTACATATTTCCGCCCTTTATAGTTTGAGCTTTTATGAAACTCATATCTGATTACTCTTGCAAATGAAGTCGTGAAGTGACACGGCCAAATTGCTTCTCTTTAACACAGCCTTCATGCTTATGTAACGGAATACTATAGGAATGGAATTCAGATGGAAACAATGTGATACGTTTATGGAATGAACTCTATTGGACACTTAGGTTTACTTACGAAACTCATTGATATTTTAATTAGTAATTAGTAATGACTTTATAAGACATTAAAGTAAAACAGTATGCTTACTCATATTGTTAAATAATAATTAATAATTGATGCAGATATAAAATTACTTGTAGTTATTTCATAATTGGGTTTATTTTTTAAAGACTTCTGCTAATGACCTCAATTTAGATATACATAACATTTTTATTTACAAGGAAGCCGTGATAAATCAAATACATGTGTAAAAATGACTTCACGCTTCTTGTTTGTAACAGTTAAAGCTTTATTTAGTTTAAAGCCTTATAGTACAGAGAGGGCTAAGGAAACTGAGACAGGGGATTATTTCATTAACTGAAAGGAAGGCTGCCTCGTGATAAATTAGATTTCGGCGCGCGTACCCCTGATTTATTACAAGTTCACTAAGGTATTTTAATGAGTATGTCTACTTGGAGATGAAGCACTGAGCTAGTCAATAAGGGAGGTAGAATGGAGAAATTAAGGCTCAAGGAACAAGTACTCGTTACGCATTTCTAATACGAAGAAATGATTATATTGACAAAAAAGACAAACGCGTTCACGATTTTGGGTAGTCAGAGGTTCAGGTATCCATCTCGGCAATCGCGGAGGTAGTAATTCTATGGCTACCTCGAACTAACGTGTTGACCAGATAGTTAGTTCTCAATGTGACAGGTGGTAAGCCATGTCGCCATTTACAAGCACTAGCTACTACCTGTTCAGGGAACATTACATTGCAGTGGATAAATAATGATATCTCTATTTAATTTTAACATTTGACAAGAGGTGCGTAACTTATTCAAATTATAAAAGTAATTTAACTGTTTTTATTTATAATAAGATAAGTTTACGTAATTGGAAATGTCAAACTTTTAGAAAGTTCTCTAGTTAACAGTATTTGGCGTACTAATATAACACATATTAAAATAATCAAAACTACCATACTAGTAGACCAATATAATTAGTAGCTAGACTTTTAAACGAAGATAATAGACTGAGGAATACTCCACAAAACAGTTAGAGATCCCGCCACATAAGGTGGCAGTAGCCAAACTTGGAACTAAATTTGACTTTACCGTCATTGCGTGTTATTTTGTATGAAAGGTAAATTTAGTATTACCAGCGTTGTGTTTTTTGCCCACTCTTTGTAATTTTTATGTTTGTTAAGGATGATTATAATAAATTGATTTCCGGAGTTTCTTGTTAGTTCTTCTCCAAGCTAGGGTCTCCGCTGATCTAACCTCGGTAAAAAATATGTAAAGACAATGCTCAGTGCCATGTTTGAAAAAATAGTTTTAAGAGATTCGCGATTTATACTCATGATATAAGATATAAGGGTGTGTATAAGATTGATTGCAGCTGTGGGAAATCCTACGTCGAACACACTAAACGGTCTATTGCGGACAGAGTGAAGGAACACATAATATATGTAATATATAATAAGAAGGATAAGTCCCGTTAATTATTAATCATGTTTGAAATAGTTTAATAAACATATTTTGACTTTGATATATTAATTTGTTTTATTTGAGTTTATAGCTCTGCAACCAAAGACCGTTACAAATGAAACCCATAATGTATCGAGCCGTATGGCACAGTGAGTGCTAGTTTTGGCGTGTTTACTGGTAACACTGAATTACGCGACTGTGGCGACGCCTCCAACTGCCACCTTATGTGGCGGGATCTCTAGGGATTTTCCATTTCTGAATACACTTCACCTTTACCACGAAACATTTACACTGTTGGGAATTTGTTATACCCAAATTTATGTTAATGTTGGCATTATACTAATGTTGTTCGACTAATGGTGTATTCTTCGAAAATCATCTGCTTATATTTCAAGTACAAAGCAAAGTATTTAACAAATACATACACGCCCGATTCCCTGTAGAGGGGTACGCACAGATCATAATATCCCATCTGTCCCGATTCTGACAAACCACTTTCACTTCATTGACTCTCAAATACCTCCTCATACACATTCGGTGGTTAAAAGTACCTCCTTCTATCGTCGTCCTTTTTTAATATGGTATCTATCTGACTGTTATTTAAGTATTATATAGAAATTATTCGATCCGTGTTAGTTGGGACTGAAATAGAATGCTAACAAGCTGCCTTTCACCCTCTGATATCAATATAATGGAATCTATTGGTCGATTGACTAGCAACCTGTCAACAAAATTTTATATCAATACAATCCAGACGGTTTTTCAAAGTGAGAGTAGAGAAAATCTTCTAGTTTCTGTGTACTCTGAAAAGGATCGAGTGACGTAAATGTATGCGTGTGTGTAGGTGTAACTGGACTATAAAAATATTAACCATACTATTAAAATATGAAAAGTGTGATGTTTGGTTAGTTGCTGTCAGAACGGGCACGACGGGCTGTTCATAACGCCGTTCTGGTTCATACGATTATGTATGTTACATACGATGTGAATATGTACGTTGGTGAATGTTGGGTGTAATAGAAAAATCATGGAAGCAGAACTGATATGGTAGAAATAAGAACACACGGGAAAATAAAATAAGATTATATGACAGGGTTAGAGATGGTTGAGATATGTTAACGATAAGGAGAAAGAGACAAAACCTAGTTGAACGACAGTTATTTACATTATTTATTACTATTATTATACTTGTACACTACGGCGAGGGCAAATATCGTAAGGAAACCTATTATTTCCTTGAACAGGTAATAATAAATGTTTGTAAATGGTGATACGGCTTACCACCAGTCACATTGAGTCCTGATTATCAGGTCAACACGTGGGTTCGAGGTTGCCATAAAATTACTACCTTCGCGATTGCAGAGATGGGCACTCAAACCTCTGACTATCCCGCAAGGTATAGACGTGAAAGCGTTTGTCTGTATAGATCTAAATAGAGATAGTCTGCTAAGATCAGCTACCAATAGTGTGAGGAATAGCGAAGCATGAATCCGCATGCTGGTTAATGGATTAATTGGTGTGAGTAAGGTAAGAGGCTTCTCGGAATCGTTCAAGGTGGTAATCGATACTCTCGACCTATGCTGGTGTATAGTACTATGTATGTATATAGTAGGCGTACGTGGCAGAAGTAAGTACCGAAAACTGTGTTCTATTTATCAAATATAAGTTTTATTTGACTTTTGGTAGTCTGGGAGTCACGTACTAAAAAAATAATTCTAACTAGCTGCCGTTTTTCCTGAAATGTTGTAGGAGGCGACTAAGGGACTAATCATCATCATCATCATCTTATAGTACCCCAGTGGTACAAAGGGCCTTCGTGAGAAGTGGCCAACCACTCCTATCCTGTGCCTTGCACTCCGCGTCCCTCCAACTCAACCCAGCCGCCCTCAACTCAGCGTCGACTGTGCGCTGCCAGGTGTGCGCCGGCCGGCCTGGGCGTCTGCTCCCGTGCGGCCTCCATGTGTATGCTGCCCTGGCGATGTTGTCTTCCGGTCTTCGGAGTGTGTGCCCTATCCACTTACGCTGAGCGATCTCACGCTTGATTGGGAGTTGGTGGCATTGCTTCCATAGATCCTCGTTGCTGATAGTGTTCGGCCAGAATATGCGAAGTATGAACCTCAGGCATTTGTTGACGAACACTTGCAGCTTGTTCGTCAGTCCCTTTGTCTCCTTCCACGGCTCGCTGCCGAAGAGCAAAACAGACTTCACTATGGAATTGAAGAGAGAAATCTTGATCCGCCTGGTAAGCACATTAAAGTCCCAGACCGGTTTTAGCTGGGCAAAGGCGCCTTTCGCTTTCCTTATTCTGGCGTCAACGTCGTCACTAGCTCCACCACTATCAGTCACCATGCTGCCGAGATAAGTGAACTTTGCGACAGATTCTAGTGGGGCACCGTTGAGCATTACAGGCCGATTCTCACATGACTGAACACGCATTTCTACGGTTTTCTTAGCGTTGATTCGTAGTCCTTTCTCTTGAGCTTCCTCTCTTAACAAGTCAAGTTTCCTTTGGAGATCGGATAGTGAAGACGAAATCAACACTATGTCGTCTGCGTAGTCCAGGTCCTCCAGGTGCGAGCCATTGTGCTAAAGGGACTAATGCTCAATGGAATCTATTAGGTTATAATAGGCTATCCATTGGTCACCAATGTTCCACATGAGTTCACAACCCCAATGCTTATGCTAAAAAATGACCTAGGAGATATATCCAAGGTTCTGTCCCCTCCGAAAGAGATTAGATGACGTGAATGTATATCTACTATGTATGTAAACTTTATTTGAGAACTTACAGATTCCATCACAGTTTTGATGGTGGTATTATTTTCAAAAGGGATAAAATATGGATTAAATATAAGCAGTCGTGCTTGTGACCACCCCATTAGGGTTCCTGATCGTGATGCTTATGTTAGGATATAAATAAAAATTTGACTTCGAAAATATTCAGGTAGATTTAAAATGCGCATTTTAGTTTCGTTTTGTAGTATAGTTACTTATATTCCGTTTCGAGATTTATAAACCCGTTTCCTAATGACAATTTTCCGCCATTTTGTCCCTCTGACAGCTAATAAAGGATGAAATATCATTATTTATGAAGTTGACGTGCCGGGAGCCTATTGTGACCAGCTCGAGCAATATTTTACGGCCTAACATGAGATGGGTTGGACATTTTCAGGTTGTGTAAGCAAATTCCATTTATTCATACGTTTAGCTTAGTGTTTGGAGAGATTTTCATAAATTAAATTCAAATCTCGATGTGGCCGGGCCTTGGTTAGGTACGGAAAATATTAGCCTAATGTTCGGGCTAAGCTAAAATAAATTAAGGCAGGTTTAATCTATTTTAATACTTGTAATGACTGTTTAGTAGGTGGGTTTGTATGGGCGATGCGTAGTAAATGTTTCGAGTTCAGTTCCTACTTTGAATGTATTGAAGAAACTTGTGTATGAAAGAAAGTATGTGACTTTGGGTTTTATGTACGAAATAAAGAATTAAATTTTGATGAATGTGTTTTAAGAGAGAGAGAGAGAGTTGTCATGATTGTTTAAGGTGGCGAATAATATGTATATGAGGCTAGAATATAATCATGTATTTAAGTATTGGAGACATTCTTCTCAAAGCGAGTGCACGTAGCGTGAAGAACAGAAGAGTATGTATGAGAAACTTAATGGGTGTGAGTGATGCAAGAGAGAATTGTCATCGATAAGGACATAGACAATTGAATATTTCTAGTATGTGCAAGAAAGAAAACATCTTATGGGAACTTATTTTTATGGAATGTAATAGAGACTAATTTATGATTATTCATTCTTCCATACATCCGTAATAGAAGTAACACACCAATTCAAAAATGGAAGCAATTACCTGTTAAAATTTGACAGAATTTTCACCTCCACTACCCAAACGTGACCGGCTTTTTCCGCCTGTTTGTAAAGCTAAATCGCTATTCGATTTACAATGTGAAGAATAAATTGCTTATCCAAATAGCTTTTAGCTGCATTGTGTCCAGAAAGTTATTGCAGCCGTTGGATCCCGAATCGCTGACGGCTGTATCACTCATCACTATTGAATCGTTCTGCTTTTATGCGAGTAATGATTTATTTATACCGCATGACGTAACTTTCAATCGTGTAGTTTAATATGAATATGATAAATGAATGAAACAAAGCAGCTTAATACTTCAAAACCTACTTAAAGTTACTATTTGAATTATAAGTTAAAGTAGAGTTTACAGATAATACTTCAAGAAACTAAGGTTTATTAGTTACGTTGTTTATCCAAGGTGGTCATATATCCGTTCAGGTACCTTAACCTTTTTTTAGGTGTACTAAAGCTTGGAGATATATAATTTAAAAGGTCTTTTTAGTAAAGTATTGAGATCGAGGTGACAGGTAGCTAACCTATAGTATAATAGATAAATTACATTAATAACTAACTTATTACTAGTAAAAACGAGCATGAAAGTAGAGTCAATGCAGTCAAAATGCGGACATTGAGAAGCATGTTATGAGAGATATTGAGTAAGAGAATTAAAAATAGTATGATAATTGAAGGTTGTAGTTTGAAAGAAGATGTAGGGACAAAGATTGAAAATTTAAAAAGGTAGACGTTTGAAGTACTTATAAACGCCGAGAGTTTATGCTGAGGTGAATGAGATTCAATAAATCGAAAGTGGTTTGTCGGGATCGGGACAGATGGGAATCCGTGATCTCTGTTTACCTCTCTACAGGGAATCGGGCGTGATGTGTAAGTAATGACTTGTACCTTAGCCGTTACATTTTAGTAATAGTAAGCAGGGGCCTTATTCCACTAATTAACTATGACGGCGATACAACTGCGTTGCTACTGCGTCACTACTGCGTCTCTGTAGTAAAAGTGGCAGTCTGCTAAAATTTTGATCTATCAAAGTTGTACCTTGATAGTGACTCAATAGCGCGCCAGTAGGCCTTCAGTGGCAGTGGCAGTCAATAGCACACTCGCTTACGATCGAGTATAGGCGAAGCTGTTAAAACAATGGTGGAGGACAAAAAATGATGCGATTGAACTGATATTGAGGCACGATTGATTAGTGAGGTAGCTTTTTTGTACTTCAGACGCAGTAGTACAGTCTGGCCATTATCTCATGAAATTTAATGATGTCGCTAGTAGGTTTAATTACGGTATCACCATAAAATGAAAAAAACATTTTGATACTTACAAAGTTTTAATAAATTCGTACTACTATACTAAACTTAAAACATAACATTATTAAAAATCTAAATGTTTTTATATATTTTTATATAAAATTTATGTCTGCCTTTACGATGGGCAAAAGCTTCCTAAAAGTAGGAACTTCTTTTTTTACCGTATAAAAAACTGCACTTTCTGTCTTATCGCACATGTATAAGTCAAATTCATCAAGACTTTGTTTTGGTCGCCCTTTCCTATTTTTTCCAGGAGTAGAAAATTTGCCTTGGTTTTATTTTCCTTCCTCGGTATTGCGTCTTACAGTGCTGATAGATATGCCTGCAAGTAGAGATCAAGTATTAAAATGGGTCAAACCTAGCTTACACGATGACAATTTGACATACAAAATTACAATGTAAACATAACCTTGCACACACAAAAAAACTCCAAATAACTGGATGTAATGGTGTTGAATTAACAATATCTGTTACAAAACTACTTGATTCACACAGGAACTTAATCAATCAATGCAAGCCACACAGTACAAACCTGTATAATCCGCAGTTCTTTGAAAAACATCTTGCAGATCGTTCAACGGCTTTCCGGCCTGAGATTCTGCCAAACATCTCAGGAAAACCTGATAAATAACCTGTCGGGGTCTACTCCGAATAGTTTTTTTCCCTTTTCTTTCCTGGTTTTCTTGCATTATTCGTTCGCAAAATTGATTATAATCTCACAAAAAGCTCGCAGGATCACTTTGTTTACAGTGCAGACAAATAAAAATAAAAATAAAAGGGTTGCCAGGAAAATCCTATTAATTTAGTTCCTCTTTAATTAATTTCATCAGTTAATGGCCAAACTGTACTTTAGTCGCAGTTCGATAGCGCTAAGTTGTTAGTAGAGTATCAAAAGTGTCAAATTACTGCAACTGAATTTCTAATGTATCACAACTGAACTAATATTGTACCTAAAATTCATTAGTAAACTAACCAGGTAACTAGCGTATAATCTCATCGCCTGATACAAAATGTCATGTCAACCGTCGCATACATATTTAACGATCGAATTAACCCATGTTTATTTTAAACTGATTATCATCCTCAATATTTCATAGATTGCATATTCCTATTTCAATTTACACTTTAAACGTGGAACGTAATGACGTCATACGTTGTATTTTCAGGCTTTTTATCGCCTGTATGTCCTTTTTGGGGTAGATAGATATTTTTAATCCCTTTTTGATAGACCAATTTATTATTATTTTTATTTTATTAAAGGAAACAAGAACTTAGAATATATTTACGTAGGTTATTTAAAGTAAACAAGTAATACACACAGACACATGTAAGTATAAAGAGAGTAATTTTAATTAATTCTTGCCGTAATTCTTACCTAAACCAAGCAAAATTTCAATTTGTTTGAGGTACGTGAATACCAATTTTTCCCATATGATTGATGGCTTTGGGTTTGACACGAATGAAAGACTACAAAACCGTATTTATGAATTCCAATCCTGTCATAATGTTTATTGTTTGCATTCAACACGGCGGCGACGTGTTTTAATGAAGTTGGTGTTTGATTAACAATCGATTCGGTTTTAATAAACTAAGTAGAAGATTGTGATTTTGTGATGGAAAGTTTTTACGAGTTTTAAGATTAAGTTAAGTTTTTGGTGTCTGCTTAGTTTTTCTATATAAACATCCAAATAAAACGTAAGTTTATAGTAGATAAGTAAATAAGGAATAGAATCTGATTGCAAGAATTCTTTGTCAATGTGTACATGTCATATAATACAGGTAGCATAATGTACATAAAGTATATAATAAAAATAAAATGTAGCCTAGACCGTGAGACTTACAATCACTAACAAAATGGTATGTAAAAGGCTTAAAGATATTTCCGCCGCCATATATCAATATGATTACATCGGCTAGATGGGGTTCTTTACGGACTTTTCATTGACCAAACCTTACTATTGGATCAAATTCTTATGCATGTAAAAGAAAGGTAAAATTATGTATGTTATAAGGATATGTTGATAAATATTTAAATGTTAAAGATTGTTCATACATTATATATTGTTTATATACTTTAACATATATTTAACAACACCGAACATAAAAACACATCAATTTAAAATAAAAGCAGATACGGATACTTTTACTCCGCAAAAGATTCTATAGTGTTCTAAACAACAACAAAGTAAAAAGCAAGCCTTATTTACGAGCCCAGAAATCTTAAGCCTTAATAAATCCTGATGAACGAGAACTATGAGGATGTAACCTGAATGCTCGCATAAATTATGGCTTGCAGTGCGGGAAATATATTTGCAGCAAGTTGTTGTTGCGGGGATTTATTTATAACTGGTTAAAAATTCAAAGAATATCGTCTAAGCTGGGTTGCTTCAGTCTGGTACTAGGGTTGTGTAACCAGTTGCTTATAGGAGGTGATTAAGGGAATTTAGGTGAAGAATTTTGATCTATAAAGTCCTAAAATAGTTCGGAACGGTACTGCTAATCTATAAAATTTATAGACATTATTATTTATTCATAAGCTTTACCTACAAATTATCTATGTAATATTATTTGTGTTTTACAAAATATGAAAAAAATCTCAATTATAGACATACTTTTAAGTGCAGATTTATTAATATTCAGAATCCAATACATATTACCGTATAATAAAGGGTTTCTAACAATTCAATGAGACACTAAACTACTTCAACAATAGAACGAGTGACTCTCATTCCATTCCAAGATTAAGCCCCTCTCACATATGCTACAATTACACGGCAGCATCCAAAATAAAGCTGCCTAGACATGTTTTAATCGCAATTACACAACGTCCAATTAATTTGTGCTCCATTTGTGCGTTTATGAGTTTAGAGCTGATTTACGACGCTGATAAACCGTTTAATTTATTTCAGACATTTTGGCCGCGACAAACATGTACCTGACAAATAGGACTTGCGGTGTCCTGGTTCTAAATGTTACAGGGATTTAGGACGGCCATTTTAGGTGTTGCTTACTAGTCTCGGACGGTATGAATGCTAAATAGTTGCCGTTCTTTACGGCATATCGTAAAAGGAGGCTAAGAAACCGAAGGTAATTGAATATAGGAAATATAGGTATTGGTATAGGTAATAGGCTTAAAGTGACCCATACCTAACATGCCTTCGAAATTTCGGAGATGGGCACTCAAGACTCTGACTACTCTACTACAATAAAAAAGGGAGTGTATATACACAAGTTGTGAAGCATGTGTATGTTATGCATTTGAATATATTGCTAGTACCCATTCACTGACATTCAATATTTATTACATAACGAAGGTTTTTATAAAGTTACCGAAAATATACTACATCTTCGAGGTTTTGTCCACCTCAAAAGGATAGAGGGTCGTGAATGTATGTATTTGAAACATGTACTGAGACAAATACCCTGTAGTCTATTGAAATATTTCAGGCAATGAAACGGTCATTTTAGGATTTTCGACTCGTACATTCAGTTGGACAGTGATATATTCAAAAATATTCCAAACTCTGGGACGAAAGGTTTATTTGAGCCTCGGTCAGTTAAGAAGGCTTTACAATTCAATTTAGTACTTGACTTCGCTTATAAGCGTTGTAAGTGTTTGGCAGACATTTGTCACTTCTAATCCTTACAATAGAATGTTAATCCTAAACTATATTGCAACTATTAAAATAGATAAGTTGTCGAAATCAAACGAAACAGTAATAAGTAGCTAAAGAATTGAAAGAAATCTTTAATACTAGTTAGTTAAAAACTCGTCTACTACATTGATTAATTCACGTCATTTAATTCCTTTCGGGGTGGAAAGAACCTCAGAGACACGATATTCTCTCCTGCGTCACTTTTAAGCATAAATATTTGAGTTATCATATGAATCATTGATCACATATTATGTAAAACTTGTTTGATTGCTAAATGAATTATCAGGATTAACATAAATATTAATTGTAGTCTATTAAGCTATAGTTACTTTCGTATAGGACAGTAAAGGTAATAGGGTATACGTCTATGTCGGTATACGTGGGTTCGAAGGGCCATAGAATTACTACCTTCGAAATTCCACAGGTGGACACCTGAACCTCTGACTACGCAAGTGTCGTGAACGCTTTTGTCTTTGTCTACTAATTCTAGCCTAGTAAAAAATCCTGTACCTCTTTCGTATAGGTATAGGTGATAGGGTCCGACGTTTTTGAGAAATGATTTCGCATTGCAGTGAACCTGCATGGGGACAAAAGATAAACGTCACTCGCAGAACTGCGTGCAATACGTCAGCTTGAAATTCGGTTTGGCGAAACGAAACTGGACGGCCGAAATCACGGACTGTTTAACTAGGCCTTAAGCGTAGTAGCGTAAATGAAGTGGGTAATCTTGTTAATATAATTTACAAGTAGAGATGTGCAAGAGGGATAATAATAATAATAATATTTGGACATTATTATACCAATTGAACTAGCTCCTTAGTAAGTACATTTAAGACATGTGTTAAGCGTACTAGTCAACGTATATTTAAGAAATGTATACATAGTGTGTATGAAAGTCAATGAAGCGAAAGTGTCAGGTTTGGGACAAATGGGGATCCATGATCTCTGCCTACCGCTCTACAGGGAATCAGGCGTGATGTGTATGTATGTATGTATATTTCAATCAACTTCCTACCTGATAAATGAATGTAAGTGAAGCTGGTTATCAAAGCAAGTCAGCGCTGACAGTTTAAGCAGATAGACATTTAACAACAGGAACACGAGTACAGTTAGCAAAAACAGGCGGTAATGAAGCCATTGTGTTTGGGCAACACAGCTTCATTCTAATTATTTGTTCTAACGCAGTGTTGTGGAGAAAATATCGTTTAAAGCGGGGATTTCGTCCGACGGGCCCTGGAATGTTGTTTGGGCTTCTTATTGTGTTCGCTGATTATGTATTTTGTAAAGATAGAGGGCGGTATGTTGGTATAAAAAAGTGCAATGTTTGTAGCTGTTTTATGAGTTTGCCTTTGGTAGTTCGTATTGTAGTGAACGACTATAAGGAACCTGTTTAATTTCGGATATAAAATGCCGAGAAAGTGGCTTCTTGTGACTCTTCATGTTATTTATGTCGTAAATCAAAAGGTATTTGTAAAAGAAGTGGACAATAACTTGAATTCAAAATACTTGTTTAAATTAAGAGTATAATACTCACAAACAATGAAAATTTACAGATGATCAAACGTATTCACTGTTGTATGTCAGAAAGCTGGCCACTGCTGAGGCCCAGTGTGTATAAACATTATTCTTCCCGAGGTCCAACGTCCAGCTCCATACAAATTAAGCGACCAAGGAAGACAAATATTTGAGTCAATGATGAGATGAGGTTTATGTTGACAATCGAATTAAAACAAAAGATACTTAATTGAAACATACATACATATACATTTACGTCCTTTATCATGTGGCAAGAACCTCAGAGATCTCCAATCCTCCTCTGCTAGGTCACTTTTTAGCATTAACATTAGGGTTGTTATGTCATTGGTGACGGATTGCTAACTCATCGCTCAATGAATTCAATTTATTCTTTAGTCGCCTCCTATAAAATGCCGGGATGAACGGCAGCAAGTAAACATTCTTTTTACGTCCCAGATAGCACAGGACTGTAACAATTGATGATGTAGCTTATTTTATTAAAGCTGTATGTTTAGTCTAAAAAGTCTGTGTACCCGAAAGCATACTCTTACGTACACCCTCAGTACTCCATGAATAATGAAACAAAACTGGCGTATTGATTAAGCGTGCCCTGTCCATTGTTGTCAGGCACAGGGCCCTATCCAAGGGTATCAGCATTGAAGGGATTAATCAGCGATAAGGATAACCAATTGTGTGGCCGCCTTTGATTAATCACGCTCAGAGTGCTATTGAGTGAATTATTTATTTAGAATAAACCCCTCTATTGGTTCAATGATAATGGGAGTACGGGTCGGTTTTCAATGGAAGATACTTGGTCAGGATGTTAATTTTATCTTCATTGGTGCCATAGATGGTCTATGACCGGAAAATCCTTTTTTTTGTTATTCAGGTTTTCATGCAAGAGTGTATGTAGTGTTTGTATGTAATAATAAATTTGTACTTTTTCTTTTGTTTTCATTCTTCTTTTTTCTTCGGTGACAGCGGCTGCTAGAGTTGGCGTAACCATGGCGACGGATTATCAAGAAGTTTAAACGCCATGGCATTAGAGTTCACTTTCGCCGACGTAATTATAATGATGAAAGGCTTAATAAAGAATTAAATAAAAAATCTGCAGTCTATACACGCTATATACATACATAAAAGTATACACATTTGTAACTAAACGAACAATTCGAGCCTTTTATGTAAATATTTTGATTTAAATTAGGCTCGGACCGTTCAACTCCACAGAGTAAGTAAACAATGCAACATAAATACTCCTTGCGTGCCCCTTGTACACATTAACGTAATCTGCCGGCCGAGCTGTTATCTGACGTTACAGGCTGCAGGCGGGAAAATCGCCATTTTTCCGCCATCTTGTTATTTATACTATAGGTATGTTTGTTGTTTTTTGTATAGTTATTATTGATTATGTGTATTATGGTTATCTTTAGGAATATACAATATTTTAACAGTATTATTAATTGTTATATGTATATATGAATAACACTAATGTAAACATAGAAGAAAAATGTGTGATAGTTACGTACGTTAAAGTTAGTATAAGACATAAAATAACATAGTGACTGGATTCTTTAAATTAGATATATTTGACATTTATTCCGGTTTGAGTGACAATTGTTACTCGGTATCTATTGCCAATAAAAAAAGTAAAAAAACCTTCTCTTAGAAAAAGATCTAAAGTCATTGCTTACTCAGCAGCATGGAACTCCACCTTTCACTTTAAGTGCTGGTTAATTACTGAAATATGAGCTTCTTGCACATATGCTGTCTGATATGCAGTTTAACATATAGAATAAACAATTTATTAAGTTCAATGTCTCATCATTGACCTCGCAGTTCCTTACCCTTTCACACTATCTACCAAATAGTTTACAAAGGGCGTGGCACTTTAATTGAAAGTTGACGGTTCAGGACTGTTATTCCTACTCGTAATACAATTTGAATTCTTTCTTTAATGTCATTCCATTAGTTAGTGTTTGAACCCTCAAGTGTTAACCTGTACTAGTCCAGGATGAGATTAGAAAGGAATTTTCTTCCTAGCATGTAACGGAGTCATTATTAAAATTAATAGAATTATATTGGAAGAATAGATACTATGGACCATCATTGAATGCATGATAATTCCATCCCCTTAGTAGTACTAAAGCACGTATACTAACCAAATGTATTGAATAATTGTACTGTCCGAGTACGTAAGGCACTTGAATATTATCATATAATTCTCTCCAAACACGGACATTATTGAAACTATTCCATCGCAATTACATCATCCTTGATCCGTAATCTCTATACAAACAGGCGTTATGTATATTTATGTGTGTATTCTGACTAATAATAACAAAGACCATAAAGTCAAAGTCAAATGCTTTTATTCAACATAAGTACATGTACAGTACATTCATTGAAAGTCAACACATTTGCCTGACACTGGTTGTCTCTTACATTGATATTCTACCGTTGTCATAATTATAATAATAGCAATTACAAATAAATTTGTACCTTATAGCTACGTCCAAAACATAGCTATACCAATGGCAGCTGCTAACAATCTATACAAGCTAAGCCATCACGCAATAGGACAAAAAGATTAAGTTAAATCGCGCTTAGACGACCCTTCTCATGTTAGTCTTTATGTTGAAAGGGACAGAGTGACATGTACTGGCAATTTGTAACCAGGAGATTAAAACGTAACAAAGATATGTTTATATGTAGATATACAGCGGTTTCCGTTATGCAGAGATCACGGATTCCTATCTATTACGAAACTGAGCAGCTACTTTCGCTTTATTGACATCCAAATACAGTCGGATATAAAGGTAATATATAAATAAATATAAGGTATATATGTATAATGGTAATGATATACCTACTGGCTGCAAAATGGTAGATAAAACTCAAGAAACGTACAAATACCATACTACTGGAACTCAGCTAAATGTTTAGAAGGAAACGCGTTCATGATTATTAACCCGATTTAAATGAGGGGTGGTCAGAGGTTTAGGTATCGATCTCTGCAATCGCGGAGGTAGTAATTCTATGGCCACCTCAAACCCACGTAGACGCCTGACAACGCTTGTAGACACCCGAACCTCTGTCTATCCCGCAGGGGATCATGGTCGTGAACGCATTTGTCTTTTTTTGTCTTTATTTACATATCAATGTCAATACTACCCTGATAGTAATACTAACATACATACACATCACGCCTGATTACCTCTAGAGGGGTAAGCAGAGATCACGGATCTCATTTGTCCCAATCCTGACAGACCACTTTCGCTTCATTGACACTCATACATCTTCTCATACACACTCGGCGGTTATAGGTACTTCTAACGTCACCCTTTTTCAATATAGCGTCTATATGACTGTTATATGTCTTATAATAATAACAGTGACCGAAGAAATTATTCCGTCAAGTTTCTGTATGTTTAAGTGAAAAAACTAGCACTTGTTTACAGTCAGTTCATAATAATTAAATAATAAAAATCTGTTCTGGCACGTGCCGAATATTTTAGCATCTTTATTCTCAAATTGATGATGACCCAAAACGAGCAGACTTGTTTGTTTTATGTTCGATAAATATTTATGAAAGTTTTCGATATTGGAACGGTACCGTAATTTCTTTTAGTTGACAACTTATTATCTCTATATAAATATACAGTCACGTTTATTCATTTTCATGGTGGATAAAACCTCGGAGTCATAATAATAACTCCTTGGTCACTTTTTGCATAAGTGTGGGGTTATTGTGATATTAATATGTAACATCGGTAAGAAGCTGCAAGCCTATTGTCCAAATACACCCCTTATTCCCTAACTAGCGGACCGAATAATGCCGGTAAGAAGGGCATCTCGCTCCTCAATGAGCTTTTTATTTATTCGTTTGATTGTTGGTGGGTGAGGCTGCAGTCACATTCTGATGGATTATTATTGAATTTTGTATTGAATAACGTCTGCAGAGATGAAATGCCTATAGTTTAATTAAATTTATTTTTAATCTTTAACATTATTTTATTCAAATATTAATGTCAATTTTTCATGCGAAATTGTTTTGTCTTTCAATAATGAAACTTATTGTGAAGAACTATCATTTCATAATGTACCTGACCAGCACGAGACTATTATTACTGTGCCTTACCGTCCTTATTTTGTATTAGCAAGACGACACAAAGTACGACGACGACGACAAAAATAATATAACCATATTGAAAAAGGATGACGTACGAAATACATATAACAGCCGAGTGTGTATCAGGAGCGGTATGTGACAATGAAGCGAAATTGATTTCTCAGGATCAAGACAGATGGGGATCCGTGATCTCTGTTACCCCTCTACAGGGAATAGGGCGTATGTTGTATAGTATAGCATTAACGACTTGCTTACTGAAAATAATGCTTAGGAGACACGTAGGAAGGCCATTAATCATACTCGGAGGTTACATGTTTCCTGGACGTGATGTGATGGTCTTAGGCAAGGAGCTGGTCGGGCAAAATGCTACTGAATGCAAGGATACTGTAACTTGGACTACAAAGTCGTTTGATATATTTGTTTTCTTCTTATAATAACATATATATTAACAATTTTTTACAAACTAATCTATTTACTTAATTTTTATCAACTTTATACGTATATATTTACGTAATTATTGATATTTAACTCTTGAAACTACTTCAATCATTAATATCAGTCTTTCTTTATGCTACTTTGAAAGTACGATAGGTGTCAGTAAGTTTTAAATGGGTTAAAACTGAAAAATGAAAACACTCGTTTTGCTTGATTTACCCTTAGAACATAATTAAGAATTAAGCGCGTATTTTATGATAAAAGCACTTACGCTATGTAAAGAATACACTACATATGTATATATGTAATACCTAATCTTACCTCTATATAAGAAGACGGATGTGATGTGCATGTTACGTAATTATGTTCTCTGGTAAGTTTTCTGAAATAATGACGTGTTTTTTTATGTGTAGTATTTAAACGAACATCCTATAGTACGAAAATGCACACCAATAATACTGGTTTGTACACCAAAATAATACAGTTCCAACTCAAACCTAACTTTTGGTGTACGTTTAGCTATATTTTGGTGTTCGAAGGCATGTTAGATATGGGTCACTCTGCGAGATAGGAAGTGAACCCTATCGCCGTATACAGGTTTCCTCACGATGTTTTCCCTCATCGTTTGCGACTGTAAATTATGTATAAGAATGTACATGAAAAACACATACGTTTCAATTATTCAATTATTCAATTATTCTCTTCTTTCAATTATTTTCCTTTTTTACTATGCGACTTTTTCACTGCATAAAAATAAAATCTCTATTTCCATAAGTAACAACAATACATTATTCAATACATAAAAATAAATTCTTTAAGACATCAAAAACATAACGTTAAGATAAAAATGACATGATAGTTGAATATTTTATAAGAAACGTCTCAGTTTGGCGGTGTAATTCATTATTATTCTGATTTGGATTTTCTAAAGTGGCTGAAGATTATGTAATTGAAATATCATACGTATTTTTACGTATGCAAGTTCAAGTCAAAGACGATTAATAATAATAATATTTAGGATACTATTATACCATTTGAACTAGTCCCTGAGAAGTTCATTTAAGACTTGTGTTAAAGATGCTAGTCCACCTATATTTAAAATATATACATATTATGTATAGATAAATACATATAAAATCAACAACCAGACTATAAAGCATAAAAAAAACTTAATTTATAACTCTGCCTCCACCGGGAATCGACCCTGGAGCTCACGATTAGCGTTCAGGTGCTTAATCAACCGCGCCACGGAGGTGAACGGTGATCGCGTTAAAAAAGTTAAAAACAAAAAAAAAACCTTTTCTTTATACACGATAAGAGTATCCGTGTATCCTATGTCTATTCCTACCTTGATAGACAAAAGCCTTCCACATTACAGACAGCTTCTCATTATCAGTAACAATTTGCAACTTCTTCTTTCCACCTTAACTTTATATGTGGATGTTACATACAAGAATATAATATTATATAAATTTAACAGACGCTTCACGATTTGTGTATACACTTTTTTACTGTGGCGAGGTAGTCTGAGGCTTGAGTGCCCATCTTGGAAATTTCGAAGGCATGTTAGATATGGGTCACTCTGCGAGATAGGAAGTGAACCCTATCGCCGTATACAGGTTTCCTCACGATGTTTTCCCTCATCGTTTGCGACTGTAAATTATGTATAAGAATGTACATGAAAAACACATACGTTACTAGTGTGGTTTGTTTATATACAGTGGATTATTACATTAATTCTACAAAGGTGTGATAATGGTTGATACTTTTCAAAGAATTATGCATTTGAAACTCCGATTCTTCGTATTCATATTTAACTAACCGATACGTTTTGATTAACAAAGCTGTAATGGAAGGAAAAACACTGGACAAAACGAAAAATACTTTAAAAATAGCTGCAGGATTTAATCAAAGAAATGGGGAAAATGTGAGATTCATCCATTGGATTTCGGATTCCAGATTTTCAGCCTCTAATTAGGTCAAGCGCTGACACTAGGCTACAGACTCGGCTCTTACTCGTAATGAACTGTCACTAACACAACATTTCTTTGTCCCAATGGTGTAATTCTGAAAAAAAAACTAAGAACGACACAAAGACTTAGATTTTAGAAATTAATTAACAAATGAAATCTTTTCCTGGAAATGGCTATTTTCCGTTCGCAAATAAACTTTGGGAAAATGATGAGAGTAAAAAAATAAAACATTGAGAGACATAAAATGAGTAAATTAATAAAGTGACCAATATGTTAGTTTTAGGTGTGGTGATCTAGAAATTAATTACGATATCAACACTAACTCATAGCACAAGATATAACACTACAGGAAGATAACATGAATATTGCACAAACGTGTGTATATATATACTAGTTTGTTATTGACTTGATGTGTATGAATAAGTATAGGAATTTTCCTATAAATATTTTCCTTTGCAATGAAAGTTTTATGTCTCTACAAAGGATTGCCATGACGATGGCAGAATATAAAATACAATGTATACATTTACGTATATTCTAGGCGGTGGAAAATACAGATCAAACATATGTTGTTCGGATTTTAATGCTAAGCAATAATACAAAGGTAATGCATTTTAATAATATTTATGTAATACATAAACTTAAAGTGGGTGAAAACAGCTTGAAGAACAGAAGAACTTGTATGAGACTGTTAATGGGTATAAGTAAGGCAAGAGAGATTTGTCAGGATCATTTCAGGTGGCGATCGTTAGTCTCTGCCTATCCCGTTGGGGCGTTAAAATATGTACAATCCTTTTGCTTAGGCCGAATAAATACAGTTTAAGTTTGATAACGTTTGTAGGTAATGCTAGGAATAAAGGAAAACAAGCGCCATTTTGAGAACAAAAACGAATAACATGCGTTATTAAATTTGCACTGGAAACTTTAGCTTAGTACGGGCAGCAAAAGCCAGGCATAAAAGAATAGATACGAGTGTTTCTCTGCTCCTGAAAGTAAACATATTTGGCGAAGCTCATACTATATATGTATTTGGTAAACATGCTTGTTTAAGGAATCAATGATTTGATTTCCGGTAGAGCTTGAAATGTTTATCGATTGAATAACACACTGATTCTTCTGTGTTAGTACTTCTGTGTAGGTACTAATACATACCTAATATGTCTTTTAATAACCATTTCGGACGGGAATCCGTAGAAAAACGGTGTGATCTATGTATATGTATGTATTTATTATAACTATCGACAAGGTTTGATACAAAGAATATTTTATGATTATAAGTAGATCATGTATACTACTCCGTCACAATCCAGAATGTCATAACAGATGATTACGAGTATAAAACGACTAGTAATGCGTATCACATTGATTTCATACTGTGTTCATTGTACATACGGTAAAGAACATATCAGAAACTGATAAATAATATAGATGTGTTTACAAAAATGTATGTAATATTACAGTTTAATGTAATTCCCTTTGCGCCGTAGCATGTAGGAATGTATTTCGCAAAAACCGTAGGCAAAAGTTCACAAACGCGCCCTTAGGGATAATTCAGCCCTCTCGTGCCAATAAATAAGGATTTGGTAACAAATTACTACGCTTCGATGTAGAAACTTAGATCAGGTATAGAAAAGAAGAGAAATGGTGACGCGAGAAATAGTTTAGCTCACATTTCGATCGGAGTTTTTCTATTTGCTCCAAAGCTCCATTTCGGTAAAAGGACTTTTTCGTCTATAACGATTATCTGTATTGGGATTCTTTGACTGATTCAATAGTGTATTGAACGTTGGTAAAATATATACGTATACGTGTTCGTTATTCCAGAATTAAAAATATACAATATTTTATAACAATACTGCTGAAATATTTCAACGCTTTTGTTATTTATTTACTGTTAAAAGTACTGCAGTAGAAATAATAACTATTTCTTGTTATAAATTCAAGTTACTTTAGTATTTTCTTCGTCACGTCCGTGCAAGCTACTTTATTCTGCGATTATTAATCACTGTTATTTGCATAATGTTCTCTCACTAAGCCCAGTAGTTTTCGTTGTCCTTTTGGAAATCTAATTAAGAACAACTACAACAGTTTGCTTAATGCATTCATATTTCATAAATGTACCAAATTTTGGACCCACGTAATTATTTTCTTCGCAACACTGCATTAGAACAAAATAACACTAATGAAGTAATTTCGCGAAGAACAAAAGAAGTTTCGCGTTTTAATACAAACTCGAAATTGGGTCACAACAACTCACATTTGAGATTCATTATAAAAACCTACTCTACTGTTAATATCATAACAAAGTTCTGCAAAGCGTTTTGAAACGTAAATTGTTCTCTTGTTGTGTGTCTACATTAATGGTACTGTTTAAAAGATCTGTTTTTCATCAAATAAATGTGACATTCAGTCGTCTATGGTGCGTCAACAAAGTCAGCAGCTCAGTGAAAGTTGAAAATACAAATAATTGTTTTCGGCTGAATATTTAGTCAATTGTGATGCCAAACTGGCTAAATATGTTCGCTTTGGGATTACATTTGGATCTTCAACTGGAATGAACCGAAGAACAAGGAAGAGAGCAAGGAATTGGAGCATCGATTTCGTTTTTCTTCGGTTGTAAGCGGCTGACGGCGTTGGTGTAACCATGACGATGGAATAACAAGAAGTTCAAACGCCGAGGCATCAGTTTTTGTACTTCAGCCGACATAACCTTAGTGGTGAATGGCTTGATAAAGAATTAAAAAAAATGTGACATTGTATCGTTTAATTAATGGCATTAAAATATTCTAAAGATGTCGCTTTACAAACCTAGCTGGATCTATAGACAAGTATAAAAACGCTAGAAGAATAAAAATCAAAATGCATAATAATTTTCAAGACAGTCACGTGATCTTACAAATTGATCTTCATACATATTATTTCTATTCTCTTAGAGTTTTATCACTTTTATAAGAGCCCGTTTCTCTTAGGCCAACGCTATGCTGATTCAAAATGTTATACGTCAATGCGTATGTCCTTCCCAAACAATTTGTCATCTAACACTTTTTCATAATTTTGCTTCCACACTTTTTAATAGTCTTCGTATTCTTTTTGCAGAGCTTTCTTCCATATTTTAAAGATAGTTTAAGACTTTTTAGAGTGTGTTATTCAACATAGCACGGCACGAATAAATTATAAAGTTTGAAAAAATTTGGGAGAAAATATCAGAAATTCAAATGAAGTCGGTATTCATGCTAAGTGCTTTCTTAAGTTAGTTTTGGAATTAGCTTGTTTCAAACTTTTTCTCAAGCAGGACAAGCAAGCTTCCGGAAAAGTCGAAAAATCTTTTTTTGTATAAATTAAAAAAGGTTTTGGCAAAAATTTTCCGTTTTCCAATATTTCATTAAATCTTACTCAGTTTGTTTTATTTTATATAAAAGAAAAATCATTTTATATACAGCGTATATACTTAAATGTGATTCAATGGTAGTGACTGGATGAGAGCCATGTGTGTTCATGTTTTGTGGCATATGTGAATAGGTCTATACACTTAGCTAAGAACTGCAAAAGACTGAATGATTACATAGTTTACTCTCAGAATGGCCAGAAACCGTTATATTATAGCGTCAATACAATGACCAATGTACAGTGTACACGGCGATACGGTCCACTTCTTATCGCGTTGGGTGCTGTCAATGTAGTGTAACGAACATCACTGCTGCCCATTTAGTGTAACACTAGTAAAACGCGTGCTATAAGGGGCTCATTCCTTATAGGATATTATGCCACCGAAATTTCAGTAATGGACGCTCAAACTTAACCCCTCCTTCCACAATAAAGGAAATGTATATACACAATTCGTAAAGCTAATGTTATGTAATGACCACTGAACTACCACAAAAACTTACACTAAATTATATGCACGAAAATAAACTCAAGAAATACGACTTACACCGAGAGGATCAAACAGTATTTTCCCGCTGAGGAAATTTACTCAATACGAAGTGCTAAATAGTCCCGTTCTAGCTGGAATGTATAAGTATGTTAACTAGCTGCCATTCTTCCCGGTATGTCGTAGAAGGCAACTAAGGGACTAAGGGTAATTAAAATATATTGGACGATGGGCTAGCAAGCTGTCACCAATGTTCTATTATGACATCGCAACCCTATTATTCACGCTAAAAAGTGACCTAGGAGATATTATCTTTCCGAGGTTCTGTTTCCATCCCGCAAGGGATTAAAAGACGTAAATGTATATGTATGTAAGTGAAACAGTATAGCAAGTCTCGCCTACAATGTTTTAACAAGCGCCGAGGACAGGTTATTAAGAGATTTCGGCTCCCCGCGAGCTTTGACCTAATTAGAGTGTTACAACAAACATAACCTCACTGCTATGTATTCTTGGTACACATTTTACGGATTTGATTGCGCCTTCCCGTCTGGGGCGTGACTCAACTGCTAATTAGCTGCCGTTCTTTCTGTGTAGCAGGAGGCGACTAACTTTAAGTGTTGTTAGAGTTGATTGAATTTATTGAATAATGGTTTAGTAACTTATCATCAACACATACATATACATTGACGTCCTTTAATCCTTTTCAAGGACAGGAAAACTTCTTGATCACTTATTAACATGTATGTTGGGGTATTATTATTATATGGAATATTGGTCACAGGTTGATAGACTATCGACCAATAGATTACATTTAACCCTAGTCCCTAAGTCGTCTCCTACGACATGCCGGGAAGAACGGCAACTAGTTAACATTCTTTTCACGTCCCAGACTAGCACGGAACATGGCCACATACATATACATTCACAAAATTAATTCACTTTGACGAAAACTTGGAGATATTGACATTATCATGTCACCCATGTACCATATCAATACCGTCACGACTCTCTTATAATAAGAGTGAAAAAGAATATGTTTTCAAGGTACAGTCCACCTCACAAGGATTTAGACACGTGTATATGTAAGTTTGACGGAACACGTTATTTTTTATTTGTTCTGTCGACATTGCGTCTATTTTTGGCTCGCGATTGCCAGTGCTGATATGACGACTTTTCATTCCAAGCTCTAGTTTCACTTTGCTGCAGCAGCATAGAGTGACATATATGTAGTTGGTTTACTTTGGCTTTCAGGGTGTAGCTTTGACTTGTAATTTTCTAAGTTAATTAATTCATTGCACCTGGATGTAATACAGACGTAAATATAAAAATAAAATCCTTATTATTCCCTTTCAAAATGCCAGCTAGATGATCCTTTGGAATTAGTAGCTTAGCTATTATCATGTTAGCTGATTTTCTCATCGAAATTTTATAAGACCTGGTATCGATTTAAAATTTTCCAATATGCATTTAGAATTTTACAGTTTTATTTCGTAAATCCTAAATAAACCACGATAACGTAATGTTACAACACTTCTTATCAGAAAACTTTACAAAAACGGCTAAGTGAATTCTGAGTTAAGTTTTATCATTGAGAAACTTTCAAAACTTTTGATCAAGGTATTGATTTTAATTTAGAATTTGTAAATTTGTTTATTCGGATCCAACTTAGCTAAGGTCAGACCAACCATTGTTTACATTACTCTTATATAGTAACAACAACATACGTTTCACGACTTATGTTGACACATTCCCTTTTTCATTGTGGTGGGGTAGTCTTGAAACTTGAGTGCCCATCTTCGAAATTTAAAGTGTGTTTTTCATTTACATACATAATTTACAGTAGTGAGGGAAAATATCGTGAGGAAACCTTCCTGTCCCTCGGGATAGGTTATAGTCAGTGCCTATATACGGCGATAAGGTTCACCACCTACCACGTTAGATGCTTTCTATCAATTGAAATGCGAGCTTCGAATGACCGATGCCTAACATGCCTTCTTGTATTTAAACCAGCTGGAGACGACCATGAGTGCTGCAATGCGGCTAGCGGCGGACCGGCATCAATGGAAGAGCATAGTCTAGCATTGCCAGAGGACTTACGATGCTAAGACATGAGGGATGGATGGGGGAGAGAGTTGTTTATAATAATGAAAATAATCTGAGCTCTAAGACGCCTAACATACTTTTTCGTTGATTTGTGTGTCCTTGACTTCAGCACCCGACTGGAACGTATGAACATATATACATTTAATTAAAATCTTTTAATATTATAACGTTATTGTACATACATACATATACATATTCTTCAATCACTTTCGAGGTGGTCACAACCTCAGAGATACGAGTATAGTATCTCCTATGTCACTTTTTATCATAAATATTGGAAGTTGTGATGTCATATGAAAGATTGGTGATATATTGCTAGCTCATCACCCAATTGATCCCATTTACTCCTAGTCACGTTGTCGCTTCCTACATGTCATAATGTCGGGAAAAATGGCAGCTAGTTAGCTTAGTTTACGTCCCAGTTCAACACGGGTCAAGTTATTATAATATCGATAAAAGTCTTTCTAAGGCTATTTGCCTAAGTCCTATGAGTTCCTTTATATCAACTCCGCTGTTACTAAGGCTGTTGTAGGCTTTCACCCTTTATTCACTTGATTGAAATAAAGTGACTGGCAGAACGAACAATTGAACGAGTTCATGGCAAGGGAACGCCTGGTTTTTATGCCCTATTATTAGTCTATGGCTATTTGAGTGAACGATTTACGCGGCTTAATAGAACAACGGAAGTCTTAGTGAAGTTTTTACGGTGCTAAAATATCGGTAATATTATTTTTATATTTTTCAATATCGTGATACTTACATATATATTCACGTCCTCTAATCCTTTTCAAGGTGAACAGTACCTTGGAGATATGAAAATATCTCCTAAGTCACTCCACTTTTTAGCATGACTATTGGGATTGTGATATCATAATGGAACAATTAGTGATAGGTTGCTAGCCTATCGCCCAATAGATTTCATTTACTCAAAGTCCCTTAGTCGCTTCCTACGACATGCTAGGCTTAAGGGCAGTTAGTTAGCATTCTATTTACGTCCCAGACTAGGACGCCACATTGTAGTTATTCTTCAAAACTTTTTGGATCCTGTGGTGTTTGGGCAGACTATCAAACACTTTTACGACCACTTACCCTTACGAGGTATTCAGACGTACAGGTGCCCATCTCCGCGACTGCGTAGTAATTCTGTAGTCACCATTGACATTTACTTTATCTAAAAGGTCCTTACTATACCTAAAATCATGTATGTATTAATCGTTTAGAATCCCTACTCTGCAGAACGCCCACGAAAGTAAATAAATGTATTTTCCTCATGAAGAAGATATAAAAAAACATGATATATGAGCATAGATGTTGATTGATAATAAAAATTTACTTAACATCGTGATTGGAAACAATAATAAAAAGTCTATACTATCAGTATTACCACCGAGTTTGTGAGGAGGTATGGATTTCCATGTAGTCAAGTGGTTAGTCAGGATACAGACAAATACATATCCATGATCACTGCCTACCCCTCTGTAAACAAAAAGGCGTACTATTTACGTATGTATGTATTACAAACCTTAAGCCGTCGTATTTTACAACGAATGTAAAAGACGCATCTAAAAACATGAGTGTTTAATTGCCATACCTCGTGCAATTTGCATTCAGAAGTTTATGAATGCTGAACAGTTAGACAGGCCGACTTGTTTAAATAAGGAGCTTCATACTCATTTCTGTCTGATGCTAACAAATAAGTTAAACTTTAATGCTTGTGCTATTATAGCTACTAAGTAAATGAAATGTGCTATTTGTATTAAAGTTTTTATCGATGGTCTTGGGAACAATGTGCTGTAATGACAACGGGGTAGCCCGAAAATAGAGATTCATTTATATTATGCACATAATTAAAAAATCACGCGCTTGATTATCGAAAATAAAGACTAAAGAAAGAGTACCTAAGATTCTAACTCACGCTTTTGAGTATAAATATAAGATAAATTTAAGAATATCAGTTTGAATAACTAACATATTTTGTAATTTATCTTCGAAAACCTTAGTTGTATGTAACGATATGTCAGGTATAATACAACTATATACTTACAATTATGTCAATCCTTACCACAACGACAGTAATTACTCAGCTATGCGCATTTCTTACGTCAATTAACGTAGCTCCAATGCAAACAGAGGACGTATATCACCCTTATCACTTGCTCCGTTATCAATATTATAAACAAGGCGCTTTGAAACCCGCCCTTAGTCAAGTTGAAGCAGAAGTACTGGCGTGTTAAGCCTCTGTTACACTACACGGGTTCCGCAGTTGGAAGGCTGGCTCGTTAGCTCCAACACAAAAGTGGCACGCGAAGCGAACGTTCAATCTAATTTGATTATTTCGAAACTATTGTGGACCGTTTCATTAAAAAGAAGAGTTTGTATGATACTGTTTTTTGGTATAAACATACAATAATTGCATACGATATATAGGGTTCATGAAGAATATTAAGATTTTTTGGTAAAAGAATAAACTGATAATTCTATTATATTAACATGCATTGTAAACTAATATATGTATTAATCAACACTGCATAATAAGATATTCATGAAACATAAGTGTATCATCAAAACCATTGATTGATTACCAAAATTTCTAAACAAGCAGCTAAGAATGTTAAACAGGTGTATTTATTGCAAATGAAGATAAATCTATCATTATAGTTCAACCGAAATTAATAAATAGTTCAATTTGCATGAAATTGTAGAAGATTGTAGGCTACATTCACTATTTTATCGGAAAATCTATAGACTTGCTACATACAGACTGTCGATACACTTACAGTCTTACGTGAAACGGTACACGATAACACACTTAAGTAGCCGATGTTAGCTCTTGTTAGTAGTTGAACTTTGGGTCATTTTATTTTATTTTTTAGCGTACACACTCGTAGTAAAGGCTTGGAATATATTCCTTATAGACAGAACTAAAGGTAGACAATACAATTTAACGTTTAACATTATGTGAAAAACTTATCACTTAAACCTTTTTGACTCTACCGTTTAACTAATTGTACTAGTTTTCATGACTTCTTACTTCTCTACCGATCTAATTTTACTGTTTATATTGCAAATTAAACGTTAAACGCGACTGGAAACAATCCAGTTTACCTTTTTTCGAGCCTTCACAAAACTATGCCTTAATAGTATGTCTGATAAATCTGTCATACCCCGTAACTAAGTAAAAGAACCTCTAAGCAGAATTAGCTTCTAAGCTCGCGTTGCGTCAACAAACATTATTCTGTTTAAGGAAATTCCCAACAGCGGCCGTCAAGGATTTATGTTATTCTAGAGCGGAATAAAAATGTAGCTCGGGACCGCAAGTACGTTTGCCTGCAGCGAAAATAGCCATTTCATGCTAATGGCTCTGTCGCTTTACAACGGGATTATTCCGATGTTGGTGCGAATTGTGTTTGGAAAACCTACTACGCGTTTGGCTTGTGAGTTGCTTGGTAACCAGTTAAGGGTCCCTTGTGTAGGAGCTGTGTTGATACGAAATGTCAATCTAAGACGAAGAACTTTAATTATTTGTTTTAATGGTTATGAAACCAACTAAGAAAATAAAGATTAAAATAAACGAATAACTTATTGAAATAAATCTCAAACCTTAATCTTGTTATTTAATTTTAATTTGTCAATGACACCTCTACAGGGAAACGGACCTGATGTTTATTTATGTGTGTATTTTATTGAATTGAATGATATTATTCAATTGGTAAGTTACGATATCTTTCTTAACGGATTACATACATTTTGAACTCTATAAGCTTAGCGTGAAGCCACTTGTCTAGGTAGGAGTTCAGAGGTTCAGAGGTTGTATGCAAATGTATTAATAATGCAAATTATAATTTTAGAGTAGGGTAATACTAGTGCTGGTTTGTATACTATTATTATATAGAGGATTATCTTTACAATTATTGATTGATGTACTTGTCAAGTTGTATATATAAAAATATACCTACATAAAAATAATAAAAATATTTAAACTAATTTAAACTTTGTTTTTGATTCGACTATACTGATTTAATTGTGTGGCAAACATACACATCTATTCCCGTAATTATAATGTGAACTGTATTTCCTCGTTAAACACGTCAATCAATACTCATTAGTTCTATAGTGAGAGTTGCAACCTATTATTGTAAAAGAGCAAACTATTTTCAATATGTTATTAATAAATTTTTGTAATTCAATTTTAGTTAATCATTTGTATAAGATTGAAGCCTCACATCCGAACCAACGAACTGTGTGTTTCACAATAGATTGAAAGACAGACTTTGGAGAAACTAATTGTTTTTTTTATTATAAAAGATCAAAGCCTGTACTTATTAACGACAACTTTCCTTTTAATCACTACGTACAAACGCTATTGGACAATTAAACATTGATGTCATTTAATTTATTAAAACTTGTATTTATTAAATACTAATTTCAGATTTTGCCCTTAGCGTACTTTCGTAGTAACAACCCGAAGTAATAACTAATTATTACATCAATGTAATTTATAACTAATTAAGTAGTAATCTTTATGTCATCCCAATCATAGCCGTCTAAACCCTTCAGAAACCATAGAAACTCTAAGCCTTAATTGCGAGCACCGATGTATATATTCGGGCAGTCACGTAAAGAAATCCTCAGGAGGATCAATTAATCATTTCGTGAAAGCGAGGAAAGTTTTACTGTCCACTGTACAAGTGAGATTAATCACTCTCCGGGGAAGATACGTTTGGACACATTAGGGGTCCCGTTCTCAAATTAACCACGATGAAATATGATGAGAGATATTGCGCGGGAAGTTTCTGGTACAAGATTATATTAGAGGTATGAAATCGCATATTCAACGGTATATGTTGGGTATTAGAAATCAGTTATGGCGTTATGGCTCATTAGCAAAAGAAGAACCAAAAATTACCTTAATAATGTTTGTTTGGTTCAATATTACAAGATGCAGCTTAAGAAGCCGCTGGTTATTATCAGTTTTTTAATCCTAGGGTACTTTAGTAGAAACAACAGGTTTACTTTCGTGATTTAACGTATGGTTTCACATTGTAAACTTGCCCTTACTGCCTAAAAACTCTTAATAATGACATACGTATACTTATAATATTTATCCAGTAATGTCCTTACTTATGCGTCATAAGTCTAACTTGATTAACCCACGGCTCATCCTGAACTTTACCTGTCCATCAGAAAACTGTCAAAACTAAAGTTTAGCATCATCCTTCCGCATAAAATGCCCTAAGCAATGAACGTTTTGGGCTGATCATAAATCAAGGTTAAAATATTGCATTATATTAACTCTTATATTATACTATTCCATGTATGTTATATTGGAATATATTATAATAATAATATTAGGATAAATAAATTAGGAATAAAGATAAATGAAGCTTTGATTTTGTTACTGTTTTATTATAATTTTACTTCAACGTACGTTAAACATAATATTCACCAATAAGAAAGAGCAACAATTAAGAATACAACTATTCCTTTCTCAAATTTACATCATATTAACAAACAAATAGACTTTTCTAGAAGACATCATTCATCTAAAACCAAGAAGCGTAGAACATTACCACACATAATTTGGCATTTGAAATCACCAAATAAACCGTCAGCACCTTAAACATTACACGAAAACTTTTAACACATTTTACACAAAACTTCGTTGTCTACAAAACAAAATCCTCCCTTACTAATATCATCTCGTAAACGAGTGTCGGAAGCCTAGAAGATTCGCTAGTCTAAAGATATAGTGATGAGTTAAAGCTAGGTTAGGTATGGTAGAGAAAACAGGTTCTACCATTGTCAGTGACACTAAGGCGCTGAAAACAAAATGGTTGACGCCAGGGGGCGTTGAGCTTGAACTCTGCATTGCAGCTGGACGCTCCCCGCTTAACACGTGGACGATTACGGACGCCGATTCTGGGAACAAATAAAAAATATAGTTTAGGTAGGTTGAGACTTGGATATGATGTATCTAATGAGCCACGATTTAAGTTTAGTTTCTAATTGCATTATTCTCTAATTAATTTATAACACATGCATACTTAATTAAAGACATGACAGTCAGATAGAAGTTATATTGAAAAAAGGAGACATTAGAAGTATATATAACCGCAGAGTGTGTATGAGGAGGTATATGAGTGTCATTGAAGTGAAATTGATCTGTCAGGATCGGGACAAATGGGGATTCGTGATCTCTTCCTACCCATATACAGAGAATCAGAAATCCACAACGTCAAAAGAATAAAAATAATCTAATAGATTTTAAATCAATGGCTCAAAAACGTTCTGGAATATTATTAGAAGGGAATAGATATCAGCTGGTAGACTTTTAACTGAAGCTTTAATGACTTTCACTCAGGAAGTGTTCTACACGGAGAAGTCAATCTGTCTCTGTCACTTGACTTACTAAAATGTAGTTCTCGTACAGGCATGACACTACATAAGTTTGTTAAGCATTGAAAACTACAGTCTCTGTACCAGTCTTTGAAGCAAATATATTGTTAAGTAACAAAGTTAGTACAGTACCACTGGACAGATAAAATATACAAGGAGTGTATATTTTATCATTTTTTGGCCCTTATAAAGGCCACTCGGGGTATCTGGGTCCCAGCTAAAAGTAAGTAGTAATGACAGCTGTAACTGATAAACTGAGCCACTAACTGGGCAACAGTATTGTATTTTTATATCTGTGTCTCAGTTAATAATAATAATAATATTAGGGGCACTATCAGACTAATTGAAACTAGACAATTGGAATGTAATACTTTTGGCCACGACTGTATACTTATTGTACATTAAAGACTTATGTTAACAAATATAGTATACTTATTATACATAGATAAACACATATATAACATATATAATCATCGACCCGACTAGAAAGCAGAAGGAAAGCGTAGTTCCTAACTCTGCCTCCACCGGGAATTTAACCTCACGATTAGCGTTGAGGCGGCTAACCTATCGCGCCACGGAGGTTGTCACAGGATTAATCCAAATATGTAAGTATATATGTATGCGTTTCCGCCAATAACTTCCTTAAGTATTAAAAGCTCTAAGCTCTTACCAGAACTGCTAGGTGCGCAGGTATAGTTGCCAGAGTCATGGGGCGAGGCCCTGGCAATCAGCAACCGGCTGGTCCTGGTCTTTTGCTCCGTTTCCACGTTGATGCCGCCTCTTTGAGCGTAGTTCACCACTTGGTCTCCCCTGTACCAGTAGATGAAACTGGAAGGGAAATAGGAAGATATAATATCAGGCTTGTAATGGTAAAATATTGTTGTAATAGTTATAAATATTATTTGTTTTGGTCCTGTAAGGTTGGAAAAATAGGTTCAATACAATACACAATAATATTAACTCAACCTGTCATTGTTTATTAAGACCTTATAATAAGAATATTGTTATAATTAACATTGTTATAATACAAATCTCGTATACCGAAAACATCATTCTCATCTCATTGCAGTACTCATTAATTGTTAAGAAATTTATTGTAATGACTGAGGAATATATAAAAGCATAGGTATTACTTAAGGCTTATGACATAGGAAATCAACTAAGCACTGAGCGCTAAAAACATTATGAACTATCAATTTTTAACTATCGTAGGGGGTTAATATTTATTAGTATTTTATGAAGGATTATTAGTTAAGTGACACAGTTTTCTTACATATGATTATATAAGTGAGACAATTTTCTTACATTTCATACGTGTCTTACGGTTTACCAGTAACTTTTGCCTCAATATTGACGAATACGAAAGTATCGAACAAGGAAATGAGTATTTACTCAAGCGGCTCCATTACTTGCATGTTTGCCGTACATCGGCGAAATAGGACATATTTATTATTATTGACATCGTATGTATCTTTCCATCAATATTCAAATAAGACTTTCCTCAGTACTCAGTTAGGGCTGTCACAATGTTTTATGTCAGCGAATGTAACATTTATTGGATCATTTCTATTAAGTTAAGCAGAAGGCATTGGCCTTTTTTCTGAGAGTTTTATGTAATCTTTCATAGAATCATGCAAAGATAGAATAGGATTATTTTACATGGAACTAACTAACTTGAGGTGGTGTATGAGTGTCAACGAAGTGAAAGTGGTATGTCAGGATCGGGACAAATAAGAATCCGTGATATCTGGTTACCACTCTACAGGGAATCAGGCGTGATGTGTTTAATCTAACTTACCAAAGGGATAATAAACATGATAAGTTATTGTTCCATCGATCGACTATACAGTAAATATTTTGTGAAATAGTAATATTAATTGTTCCTATGTAGACTATAATTTAAGGGTAATAAACACTAATCGGTATTCTTGTGGTATCAATACATCCGCAAAGGACATGAGCAGTTTTATTTTAAATCGTTTTAAGAAGAGAAACTGTAAAAAATTAATAAAATTGATATTAAACTATGTAAGCAGTTTAACTTGTGAATTAAAAGAAGTTTTTATATCTCTTTTGCAATAAACCAACACAGATACAATACATAAATACGTTTTCTATTATTTATTCAGTTACCTCTCTTTAAATTGGAGAAGCCAGCCAGCTACGAAATTGCAAGCGAGCGTTTTTTCTTAGAATTCGGATATTTGCTACCCATTATTTGTTCTAACTTTGTTGTGATAGAAGTCTAGAAATGTTGAAATTCGATAACTTTGCGATCAATAGTTTAGACTAGTGATTGGTTTGAAAACATACTGCATTGGTATACGCTCTCGCGAAGGTTTTATATGGAATTTTGTATAGCAAACTAAATAAGAGTATCTTTCCTTATTTGTTGGGATGTACGAATATCAATTCGTATTATTTCCCTCACAACCCAGTAAACTGTTTTGTTAAAAGGGATCAAAGAAACATTCATCTCGAATTTTTCCACCCTAAAACTGAAGAAGGATATAAAAGTTTCAAACATCTTTACTTAATGATGGTTCTTTATATAGACATACTGAATTCATTACGATAATTACGATATATCTTATAACTCTAGTCCCGGAGGAACTAAACCTGCAACCAATATTTAGTATTCAGATGGCTTACTCATTGCCCAACCAAGTTATCTCATTCCTAAAAAAAAAATCGAATATCATTTCCAATACTCTAGAACTAAAATATAGAATCCATTAGTCAAAAGTTACCGAATAATCTATCGTAGCACATTTTTGTGTATAGTAAATGACCGTATTTATATTGCTTCAAACCACAATAATCTAACGTTCGACCATATCTTAAATGAAATCAGAAAATGATTCTTGTGAAAGAAATATGTTGTGTGACCCCAATCCCGATGTTGACCTTTGTACTTGGCTAGATTTATTTCAGCTTCGACGGAGAAATGTTCAATCCAAATTAGGTCGGGACCTATTGTTCTGATAAATATTGCAGATTTCCTTCTTAAAAGCAAGGAGACTTTACAAACGAACCGACGTCTTTTGTAACATTATTCAACTGTTGTAATGAATAACGACAACTTATTTAGTTTACTATGAAAAGTATTCGAAATTTAAATTGTAGTATTTCAGTTTATGTTGTTTCACGCAAGAGGTCCGAAATGTTGCTGTCAATTAATGAAATATAATACGAGGAACCTTCAAATCATTGTTATTTAATATTTAACACTCATACTATTTAACACAACGAGAATATGTATACTTGTATATTACCCAACATATACCGGATTCTAAATAAATTATATGAGTAAAGCATCATCAAATATAGAGAATAAAACAAAAGAAATCACAACCAGAAAACCTCGCCTCCAAAAAACTGATTGTTATTCTAGACTCTCATAATAAAGATAGATTTATTCCGATCTGAAAACTCCAAATGCCGCCCACGTTTTCGCTAACATGTTTTTCGTAAGAATATTACGCTGATTCTCGTACTGAGAATTAAGAAAACATTTCGTTAATGCTCTAAGAAATTGTCGGGGGAATTGGGACGAAAATGTCTGAAATGATTTTGCAGCCAACGCGACAACACTGTGACAAATGAGTTGAAATGCTCATGATTTTATAACGGCTGAGCTTCCTTTGTTGAACGAGGTTTATCGCAGATTATCCATTTTAATACATTAATTATTTATTTTAATATAGTAATACGTGTGAGTCGATTTTATGTCGATAAATTTGTCGTTAGAACAGAGTTTTATAAGGTTTTGGTTGATTTGAACTAATATGTACATACATACATATATGTTTTTGTGCTCAAAGAAGTTTAAATATTTGACTTAAAAATCCGCGTTTGATATAAATAATGTTAACAATTGCATAAAAAAAACATTTACAATAGTAAAATGGTAAGAAAAATAATCCTATTAAAAAGTGATCTAAGAATGTTTGGAATATTATACAACGAACTAATAGATAAAATAACTTTTCATGTATAAGATAGGTATTTTCCATTCATATTGATCACCTTCACGATTGATATGTTTAGAAGAATTCTCAATATAAAGACGCGTGGAAATCAACTTGTACTGGTTATTACAATGAAGAAGTAGTTATTAAGAACACCTATTATTATAAGTCATTTTCAGAAATAATTACTCCTATGAAATCGCTTACCATAGTCATTATAACTTCCTACTGCTGTAAATAAGCACCTTACGTATATTTAGCATTGAATGGCTTAATTTCTTTATACCATACGTCAAAAATAAAAGCAATTGTACGTAGGATATTTCATATACATTCCTCTAATCTTTTTGGGGTGGACAGAACCTTGGAGATGATAATATTTCAAAGTTCACCTTCTAGCATGAATACTGGGGTTATGATGTAATATGATACATTGGTAACAGGTTGCTAGCCCATCACCTGACAAATTCCCTTGACCCCTAGTCTCTTAATCTCCTACGAAATGCTAGGAAGAACGGCAGCTTAGTGCTCTTTTTACGTCACAGACTAGCACTAAACTAGATGTGATTCTTCCAAACATGCAGTAAGAGGTGACTAAAAGAGTTAGGGTAGATGAAATCTATTTGCTGATAAGTTAGTTGTTACAATGTTCCAAAATATCATTACAAACCCAATATGAATATTCAAAATAATTGAGAAGATTATATAAACGAAGAACTGTTCACCTCAAAAGGGATGAATTATCAAAAACAATATAATCATAATAATAATATTTGGGACACTATTACATCAATTGAACTAGCCCCTTGGTAACTTCATTTAAGACTTGTGATACTTGTACTAGTCTACGTACATTTTAGAAATATATACTTATTTTATATACATAAATATATAGTATATATATAATCAACAACCACAACAAAAAAGCGCACGTAGTTCTTAACTCTGCCTCCACCAGGAATCGAACCCGGGACCTCACGATTAGCGTTCAGGTTTCTAACTAATGGCGCCACGGAGGTCGTCGCAGGATTAATCCAAAGATGTAAGTATATTTGTAGGCATTTCCGATTATAACTTCAGTACATAGTATAAAACAAAGTCGCTTTCTTTGTCCCTATGTCCCTTCGTATGCTTAAATCTTTGAAACTACGCAACGGATTTTGATGCGGTTTTTTTTAATAGATAGAGTGGCTCAAGAGGAAGGTTTATATGTATAATAACATCCATTAAAAGTGGAGTAGGCTATATTTTATACCCGTGCGAAGCCGGAGCGGGTCACTAGTTAATAATAATAAATTATATAATAATATTTGGGACACTACACTAATTGAACATCATTGAAAATTTTTGTTTAGGGTACTAGTCAACATACATTATAGAAATATATACTTACTATTTTTAGATAAACTGGAAAGCAGAAGAAAGCATTGTTCTAAATTCTGCCTCCACCGGGAATTGAACCCGGGACCTCACGATTAGCGTTCAAATGTCTAACCGATCGCGCCACGGAGGTCGTCACAGGATTAATCCAAATATGTAAGTATATTTGTATACGTTTCCGCTTATAACTTCCAATATAAACTAGTATGTCTCACCTGGGCGGGTCCGGAGCGTGCTTAGTGACGCAAGTGAGATTGATGTCGGAGCCGGCTCTCACGAACAGCTCTGGCCCCGACAGGATTTCCGCCTTTGACACTGCGAAAAAGCATCCTCTACACAACTGGACACGAGAACATATAAACATGGATTCCTTTAACCGTTTCGGTTTACCTTCAGGGCATATAAATACACATTCACATCCTTTAATCCAGAACCTCACTTTTTAGCATTAATTTACTTTTAAACATTGGTAAGTGATTGCCCGCATTTATCCTTAGTCCCATAGTCGCCTCCTACGACATGCCCGGAAGTACGGCAGCTAGTTAACATTCTATTGAAATTAGTTATTGTTTGCTTACCATTGCTCTGTAGATTACGTTTACTCTTATAGGTTAAATCACACCCTACTACGACATGCCCGAAAGAATGGCAGCTAGCTAGCATTCTATTTATATCCCTGACAAGCGCAGTACTAACACGTGAACTCGCCTTTTTATGTTTGTCTTTCATTTTGACGGAGTGGTTTTCATATTTTTACTAGGAATGACACAAAAGGTTTTGCTTTCAGATTAAAAGCGGGGGAACGATTAGGATCCAGTTCAGAATCGGTTTGGGCACAAAGAAAATTACTTTTGCCTGCATTTTTTATTTATCTGTTACGGGGAACGTTTCTTTGTTATTTTTGGCAAACACACTCGTACTGTTTTTAGTTTTTGCGACTAGTGTAGTAAGCGGTTCAGATAGAAACCATTCAAGGTATATAGTTACTAAATAAAATAAGTATACTATATAGTCATTCAAATTTAGTGATATACCGAGTCTCGTTCAATCACTGAAGGTAAGCAATTGGGTGTGTGAAATATCTAGGTGTCACCATTTTGATTGTCTATGCTCTGTTGACTGCGGTGAGGAATTACATCGTGAGGAAACCCACTTTTCTCGAAATAGGCAATAGTCAATATCTGTATAAGGGGACATGGATTACCATCTGTCACGTAGGATATTGATTGAGTAGAGATTCGATTGAACAACGACCATCACAAAAAATAACATTGTTTAGTGGTGGACACTCAAACTCTGACTACCTCGGAAGGACTTTATGTAAGGTCATAAATACGTAACTAATTAAATACGTATTAGTCACTAAAACATTTGTATCACAAGTAGAGCTTAACTGAATAAGCAGTCAGAAATGTACCGACATTTATCAAAGCCTCATTATTTCTTGAGCGCTCTCGTTAGCAAGGCAGTTTGAATCTTTAATACCGACTACTCAGTAAACAAAGTATGCAGGGGTTTGTATAATTGGCTTATAACACAAGTCAATTATTATTAACTTTTTATACACAATTAATTAGTTTTTAACATATTATTTTACCAACGGTACCAGAACGTCAACAACCTTTCTATCGCCGACTACCAGACAAAGACAAAGACGGGGATTAGGTAGGTTTCCTCAAGATGTTTTCCGTCACCGGAGTATTCAACGAATTTCGTAAATATATTACGAAAATGTACTCAGAAATTCATAAAACTTCATTTCCATTGGTACATGCTCAAGCGGTATATGAACCCTGTACCCACTTATACAGATTTAAACCGGAAACAACTGAGCTACGTCGAATTATACTAACAGATGGCACTAAAAGTAAAATTATCACTACCCAGAAAGTTCACAAAATAAACTAGGCAATTTAACAATACTTACCAACAACAGACAGCCTAAAAGACAGGCAGATCTTCGGCTCAGTTGATACCTGGCACTCATAGGCACCAGAATCCCTGGGCTGGGCCGGAGACACCCTCAGGGTCCACTCATCAGAGCCATCGGCGTGAAGGGCGGCGAAGCGGGCATCACTGCTGTATGTATGGACCCCGACTGTTAATATGTGGAGGTCGCGCTTTCGGATCCATGATACCTGGGGATTTAAGGGATGTTGAGATGAGACACGTATTGGTTAGTTTAGTGCTAATTGGGATTTTTATGTGTAATGTGTGCAGTTTATTTTATTTAGTATCTTATATACATAATTCCTCGTCGGTTAATTTGTGTTTTCATCCTTTTTCGTCCCTTAGCGGTTACAACATGCTATTTAAGCAAATAGTTGCCGTTTATATTAAGGAATCATCTTACGTTGGATAAAGAGAAATAGTATGATTAATTAACTAATTATTCAATATGATTAAAATATGTTCAAACAGACTTACTGTGCTACATAAATATAAATTAGTTTGAAATAAATAAAATACACGTCAAAAATAATGTATAAAATAATGTGAGTGTAATGATAAATCTATTTATCAAACATATAAGAAACTATAAACAAAACAGCGATAGTATTTCTACATTGCAAACATTCTGAGAACAAATTTTGAAATAAGAACAGTCGCAAAAGACAAAGAACTTGTGTTATTTCAACGAAATTAACATTTCTAAGGCAGCAATAAGAAATTCCTTGAACAAAATTAACCCTTATTCGCACCCCGTTTCACTCGGTTGGGAAACAAGGAAAATAAAAAATAAATCAAATTATTCCGTGACGAGATCAAAATTACAGTAGTTCACCATCTTAGAGATATTAAAATATAGAAATAAATTAAAGGGATTAAGAGAAATATAGGGGGTTGTACTGTCATGTGGAATATATGTGACAGGTTGCTAGCCTATCGCCTGTAGCTTCCATTTACTCTTAGCCGATATATATTACGGGTACAGCCCCTTAGTCGCCTCCTACGACATGCGCGAAAAGAATGGCATCTAGTTAACATTATTTTTAATCCCGTGCTAAATGCTGGGACGTACAAAGAATGCAAACATTAATGATTATGATATTTGAGTCAAAAAATTATATATTATTTATTTGTATTTATATAATGAAATGATGTTATTATACTGAAGTATAAAAAATTACTTATTTTTGAGCCCGTTTTTATAAATGCAATAACTATCTCTTATTAATCCTAGATTTACAAAAACTTTACGTTTACTGTCGGACCCCTCACTAATATCTGAACCAATAATCCCAAAGAACGTGCTCAAACCTGACTGGAGAGAATTTGTGATCTGACGTCCTATCTATACGTTGGAGTATTAAGGCTTATATGAATAATATATATTAGGTAAAGAGCACATACTAAGAAATAAATAGGATACTAATTGAATTTTATTAAAATAATACTGAGACTTTAAACTTATGGAAGTCAATTAAAAGTCAAGGAAATTGTACTATACTCGATTCAAATAACAAGATAATAGTCCCCTCTTGGTCTGGGAAGTAAAAAGACTGCGCACTAGCTGCCATTCTTAAATAGGATGTATTAGGTCATTTGCTAGCAACCTGTCACCAATGTTCCATTTAACATCACAGCCCTAATATGACTGTGACTAAAGAGAATTAGTGCATAATTTGTATTTAAATGTCGTACTATGAAAAAAAAACGTATTTAATATCTTTGTAAGACATCATTACACTAATTGAACTAGCCCCTTCTTAAGTTCATTTTAGACTTGTGTTTAGGATTCTAATCAATTTATATTTCAGTAATATATACTTATTATAGACAGATATATTGATATAGAGCATTAATTATAATGATCGACCAGACTGAAAATTTGTAGAACAGCGTATTTCTTAACTATGTTTCCCCGGGAATCGAACCCGGAACATCACGATTAGCGTTCAAGAGGTTAACCGTTGACGCCACGGAGGTCTTGAAGTATCTCTTTACTATTCATACATATAGGGCTATTATATCCTATCTTTCAACGACTTGCAGCAAGCGAGCGTGACATAATGTGAATATGTAATGAATAAAGAGCATACACTAATGCATTTCGTTACATAAACATGTGAATGTAAAGTACTTAAGACGACATTTTCTTAGAAAATATTTATACAAAGAGTAATTTATTACCACAGTACCATAGAGTAAATGGAATCTATTAGGCGATGGGCTAGCAACCTGTTACCATTGTTCCAAACGACATCCATCACAATTTATGCTAAAAAGTGACTAAGATGTTTTCATAACTCCAAGGTTCTGTCCACACCGAAAGGGATTAAAGGACGTGAATGTATATTCGAGTTTATATATTGATTGCGATGATATTACTAATGTTAATAAGATCTTAGATCATTCTATCACGGCAACAGTATTAGAAAATAATATATCCTTTGCATAAAAACAGACTTTTTTTATACGTAAAAATATTATTCCTACTATAAATGAAATCCCTGTAAACAGTCACGTTAAGATTTCGCTTAAAATTTTATAGGTCGAACAAAGAACAGTTAAGATTGACTAAGTACTACTTTCCTGAGAAGTAGGTAAGTTTACGAGATTCAGTCTGTAGGAGGATTTGAAGGCTCTTAACGGCTTGTAAACAACTTTTTGTAGCTCTTACATGTTGTCTGTATTCCTAGTATACCGTATAAGAGTTTACAGTTGAATTTGTTGTGTAACATAATATGTTGCATACCTATATATAATTAGAGAGACATTTAAGTCTGAAAAGAATATAACCAACAGAATCTTCATAAGATCAATATGCTCCCTAAATCTTAACGCAATATTTGTATTATCTCCTTTCTAAATGTAAACAAATACGAGTTCTCCTGCCAGATAATGAGTAACTACCGTTAGCTACGGGTTTTTATTAATAGCATCATATTTATGTATACGTGTTTAAGATGAAGTGCCTATTTACTTGAACTTTTATACTACTTAAACGTCTACAAGTGTTAATACGTCATAAGTATTACAGTTCTTTAATACGTGTTGACCCAACAGTTCTAATAAATCAAGAGTCTAGATGGAAATAGTAAGACCCTTGTCTATTGCTTTACGACTCTTAAAAATTGAAATATTTATTACCCTTAAACAAAATAAGTTTATTTAACTGCTGTATACATTCTTCTTGCTTTAACCTCCTTACAAAGTAAAGACTAGATTTATTTACAGAGTACCTCATTATTTATAGACAACTTTGCCGTTTCCTGGATATTCTATAAGAAAAACAAATGCATAAATCATTGTGCGAAAACAGCGAAGGCTGTGCCGGGCCATTATCGTTTTCCTTCTGACAGCACGAACCGGCACTTATTCGTGCCAGATCAAAGGCTTCGTTTTATTTTTCATTTAATTCGTGAAAAGCGAATCGATGTTCAAAGTTGAATCGCAGTAATCTCAAAAGCGAATGACTCAGGCCCTTCACTAGCAATTTGGCTTCAATTCAGTGGCAATCGGCATCGGAAGCCGCATAAAGGCCCCGCCTCGCGTGCCTCCAATACTGCTCGCCTAGTAAAAGCATTGGCACTTAACCTTTTTACTCCATTACATGGCTTTTCTTGCCCAACTACATAAAACCCAGCCCTTAGCTACATAAAAACAACATTTGCCGTAAGAGTTGAGTGAAAACACCCCTACACTACTATTGCCCCGAGAAAGCTGTCATCCTCTTAAGTTGTTTCCGTATTTTATTTACGGTGTTATGCTCATGTGTTTCTCGTAAAGCCGTCTTGTTAATTTGATCCTCTACACTTGGTATATGCATGCATGTTATAATTTAAAACCTTAAGCTCCATATTTTATGAAAATTATAGATAGATTTGGAACACAATTACACAAATTGAACTTACTAAGTAAATATTCATCTGCAAATGACTTTAAATACATCATATTTCATATAATCTTAGAACCACGACTAAAATAAGATCTAAGATCATTAATTAATTTATCCATGATTTGAATACAGATCCCAACTAACTCAATACTCGTGTAGTACACAATATTATTATTAGAATTGACGGATATTAGATTATAAAGTTCACATCATATTTACTGAAGCTAACTTTGATATTTTTGAAATGCATTTCCCATTTTCACGAACAAGTAATTAAATCATGGCTTTAATTCTTCGAAAAAACGTTCATCGAATGCTATGGCTGGAAACATGGAATTGTAATCACTAAAATCTTTTACACCGAAATTGAATCAATAGGAAATGAAAAAGAACGTTGATGTATGAGAATTAATAATTGATTCCAATTACATCGAATAACGTGAATCGTTTTGATTCCGGGGAATCCCTAGAACATTGTTTGTGACTACACTCGTTTCGATATTGTTTCTGTAGAACTAAAGCTTTCGAAGTTCGAGTCGACACTTTATGTCATGACAAGGGTAAAAAAATAATAATTGGTTAACATGAACAGACAAATATATCACGAAGTGGACTGTCTGTTGTGACACTTTATTTATTATAATTTTAGTTGGAATATTGATGAATGTTTTCATAACTTTTCTTTCTTTTTATAACAATAAATTCGTTTTATTTTATCAATCAGTGTAGGTCAGATAATGTAGATTGTTTATCCATTAATTAATTAAACTAGTCGTACATTTTAACAAACCTTACTATCTCGGAACTCATCTATAATTTTTGGACGAATATAATATCTCTTGCGGCAATTTGTTAGCACGACAGATTCGGCGCACATTGTAACCGCATCGCAAATGGTGCCAAAAAGGCGTTCCATACTAAATCGCAATTTAGGGTTCCGAGAAAATTCTTAATAAAGCGAAATGAACCAGTCACCAAGTGCCGCGAGAACGAAGTGATTTATTAAATGGGTGATTTTCGTCCTTTTTCCTCGAGCCACCCTTTCCGAGTTAATAAATCCGCGACTTTATGTTCGGTTCTTGTGGAAGTATTTCAAGGTTCGCTTCGGATTCTGCATATTTTTTCTCGTGGAACAATACGGAAAAGGGATGTACCATTTTTTGGTTCAAAGACGCTGGCTACGTAAGTGTAGCTTTCAATATACTCGTACAAAGGACACTCGCGTATAGACGTGCGGAGTAGACATAGCAAAATGTTCCAGGGACTCTTTTGTCACATTTAAGCTGTTGAAAGATCATGCATAGCATTTTTATGGAAATATATTTTTTCATAGGTAACTATACTATAAAAATACATTACACCCATTTCCTTAAAGGTACACGATTCCCTTTTTGTTTAATCCTAGTAGACCAATTTCGCTTCTTTAACAGAGATTTCGAAAGTGGTCTGTCAGGATCGGGACAAATGGGGATCCGTGATCTCTGCCTACCCCTCTACAGGGAATCAGGCGTGATGTGTATATATGTATAACAGAGATTTATGCACTACATGCGTGTACATATGTACACTGGTTCTAAGAGGTATAATCAGTACATAGTATAAAACAAAGTCGCTTTCTCTGTCCCTATGTCCCTTTGGATGCTTAAATCTTTGAAACTACGCAACGGATTTTGATGCGGTTTTTTTTAATAGATAGAGTAATTCAAAAGGAAGGTTTATATGTATAATAACATCCATTAAATAGCCAGAAGTGCGAAGCCGGAGCGGGTCGCTAGTGTCATTATAAAATTCATGTACTTACAGCTCGATCGGCTAAGTTGCGCACCCTGCAGTGTAGATAGGCAGGTTGTCCAACCGCAGCAGTGGCCTCCCTTTTAGTGCTGTTGTCGAAGTAAGGCTGCCCTAAGGGCTCCCAACCCCCGCCACCTGCAGTCACACCTGGAAGGAATAAAGGTGTAAGAGAGGCTTAAAAGAATAAGAGAATTAAAAAGAATAGGAGAGAATATGCAAAATAATATAAATGATTGTCCTGTGCTAGCTGGGACGTAAAAATAATGCTAACTAGCTGCCGCATATTCTTCCCGGCATGTCGTAAGAACTGGGACTAATGGTAAATGAGATCTATTGGGCGATGAACTAGCGACCTGTCACTAATGTTCCATGTGACAATACCAATATTTATGCTAATAAGTAACCTAGGAGACACTAAATCTCCGAGGTACTGTCCGCCCCGAAAGGAATTGAAGGGATTAGATGTATTTATAACCACCTAGTGTATGAATGTCAATGAAGCAAAAGGTTTTACTCTGGCTCAGGAGGAAGGATAATTTGTCACCTTTAGAAGGACACGGGCCTAACTTGCGTGTTATTGTATAATAGCTAGTTCCATATGTCTGTCACTTGGCAATTTTACATATAACATATACTTGACGACCTCCGTGGCGCAATCGGTTAGACACCTGAACGCTAATCGTGAGGTCCCGGGTTCGATTCCCGGTGGAGGCAGAGTTAACAACTACGTTTTTTACTGCTTTCCAGTCTGGTCGTTGATTATATATGCTATATATGTATTTATCTATATAAAGTATGTATACATTTCTTAAATATACGTTGACTAGTACCCTTAACACAAGTCTTAAATGTACTTACCAAGGGGCTAGTTCAATTGGTGTAATAATGTCCAAATATTATTATATTATTATTATATACACGGATTTTTCTCTGCAGACGGTGCCGCGAATAATCATTTTACTAAATCTTTGTAAAGTATTTTTACTTCCAATACCCGCCCAGCTCTATTTCATAACATACATGCTTGATACGCGTTTCCCTGCTAGGGGTAGTCAGAGATCACGGATCCTCATCGATCCTGATATGAACTTTCAGTTCATTGACACTCATACACCTCCTCAGCTCCATTAATATCATACTCGTATAATATAAATAGTTTAAACACATTCGACGAGTCACTATCACTCCCAGTCTTCGTAAATCCCACTTAAATTACCTAAAAAACAGCTGGTTACATCATTGAAGTCCCAAATCATTGAAAACCCGAGACTTGAGATACGCGGCTCGATTAGGCCCGCGTCAAAAAGGACGTGTGATAAATTACACTCACAACGTGGGATTGGATGAACCTTGAGTGGTGATCAATAGGTATTTCCCACAAGGTATCTTCAATATGTACTGGCGTGGAAACTGTATAATGTATACACGTACATAAATCTACGTCATGTAATCGCTTTGAGTGGATAGAATCATGGAGACATAGTGATTCCTCTGTCATTCTTAGTTTCACTGTCAGGTTGCTAGCCCATCTTCCAATAGATCCTATTTAATGCTAGTCGCTAAGTAAACTCTTAAGAAATGCCGATGATAAAGCCAGATAGTTTGCATTTCATTTACTTTCTAGACTAATATGGGAAAAGGGGCTAAAAATAGAAGAGCAATAACTTGAGTTAAAGTTACAGTAAGAGAGAATTCTTTGGAACCAACAAATATTTATAGATATCAGGAACTTGTAAGTTACTAGGTATTGTGTAATAAATCATGTATGATCACGTTGAACTCATTTTTGTTCCGAGAAATATGTGTAACAAACATGTAGCGTACATAATAATCATAGCATAAGAATGGCAGGCAAATGCGTGTTTAAGAATTTTTCGTACTAGTCTGTGAAATAAAATATCAATTAGCTACCTTTCTAAACGACATGTGGTTGAAACTAATGGATCAGCAAAGTAACTAAACGACTAGCAATCAAATTTATTGAAATGTATGGTACAATATTTAGAAAAAATGTCCCAAGAAATTCGATCACTACCTTTATACTAATGCTTTAAGTAACCAAGTACATATTAAGTATACTAGTATCCGTCCATTCCAAAAGGAATCAAAGGACGTAAGTAAACATACATACACATCATAGCCATTTCCCTACAGAGGGATAGGCAGATATCACCGATGCACATTTGCATCTTTTAAAGGACTTTCGCTTCATTGTCATTTATAACCCTCTTACACACCCGGCGGTTATAGGTAGTTCTAATATACGTAGACATATATATCGAATGAATGCGAACGGCCACTGACAGGGAGAAGTGGCGTCATTTGGGGGAGGCCTATGTCCAACAGTGGATTGATACAGGCTGATGATGATGATGATAATATATGAAATATTGAAAGGAGACATGTTTTTAAGATTCTGTATGAGTATGTGTGTATGTATATTGAATAAATACACACCAAACAGTATGAAGATGCAGATAAGCTCCGCGGTCCACATTTTCCGAGCTACGAGTCACATTTCCACTTCACAAACACTTCACGGCTCCCTTTGTTTATGCTCATTTTAAATGTCAGAATATCCGGCTTCCATTTTTAACATTCACATTTTCAAGTACCCACACACGTTCACCGAATGATTATAACCTGGAACAGAAGAAAATTGTGTTAGAATATAAAATAGTGTTAGTTTGGAACTAAAAAGAATGCTAACTAGCTGCCGTTCCTTCCAGCATGTCGTATGAGGTGACTAAGGGACTAGGGGTATTTGAAATTTATAGGCAATAGGCCAGCAACCAGTCACTAATGTTCCATACTGCATCACATACTCAATATTATGCGAAAAAGTGAGCAAGTAGTTTTTATGTTTTCAAGGTTCTGTCCACCCCAAAAGGGATTAACGAACGTGAAGGACTATGTAACTAGCTATCTTTTGCGACATGTAGTGGGTGACTAAGGGATAAGGTATCAATGGAAAATTCCGGTCGATGTGGGAAACTATAATCGATTTTCCATGACTGATGAACACTACAGTTTTGCTAAAAATATAACTAAAAATGACTAAAGGTGATATTAATTCTCTCAAGGTTCTGTCCATGCCAAAGAGAATTCAGGGATATGGTGAATGAAAATGTTGTCTTGTTTAATATTGAATTAGTCACGTCTTAGTCTTAGTCTTAGTCACGTCTGTCGCAGAACCGACGACCGTTGGAGCAAAGCGGTTCTCGAATGGCGACCGCGTCTCGGTAAACGTAGTGTAGGACGCCCCCCTGCCAGATGGACTGCTGACCTGAAAAAGGTCGCTGGTAGTGGTTGGCTGAGGGCCACGAGTGATCGTGTTTTGTGGCGTTACCTTGGGGAGGCCTACGTCCAGCAGTGGACTGTCATAGGCTGATTGATTGATTGATAATATTGAATTTGGATATTAAATAATTGTTGTACGTGTTAATGAGGCATCTTAATACAAATTTATTATAGGTAGATATTATTAGATTAGTTGGTGCTTGTCATGATCACGTAGCTATTACAAAGATTGAAGAAGAAGAAGAAACTTCAAATCCCAGATCTCACAAAGCTATGCATTGAACAAAAAAATCGCATTTCTAACTCAAGAGTTAAATGGGCATGATACTGCTTCAAATAATTTTGGATCTATTATTTTACAATTCAATAGGAATTTAAACACTACTACTTATACACTCCACTGTTATACAAAGTAAGAAACAAATATTTACGAAATAACAATACGAGCAGGATACGTTTACACAGGAAAAAAAATAAAACAAAAATAAAGATAAAAAAACAAGTTAACTTCTAATAGTACTCGTCAATATATCACCTTTTGAATAGTGACCACCGTAATAAATATTATACTATAGAAAGGTATTTTTTATTCAGTATAAGCCCACTTAGTGGAGCCTTAACCCTGTATCAATGGGTTTAGGATCCAAACCCTGGAGCATGTACCAATCGAAATGAATACCGATTTATCTTTGCACATAAATCAATACAATTTTCTTTGTAATAAATAATGATATCTCTACGTCTACGGTTAGAGAAAACATATTGAGGAAACCGATCTATACCTCGGAACAGGTAAATAGTCAGTTCTAGTAAAGTGCGACGGCTTACCACCTGTCACATTGAGTACTGACTATCTGGTCTACATATATGTTTGAGGTGGCTATAAAATTATTACCTCCGCAATTCCGGATACGGACACTCGCTGCAAGGTCGTGAAATTGTTAGATTTTGCTTGTTTTTATTAATACAAAGTAACTTATTTGTCAATTTAGTATTATTTTCATATTAAAAGTAGGTTTAATGTGATCATGATTGAAACACTCTGTCATTTCGGAAATGCATCTCAAAGCTCTGACTACCCCGCAAGGTATACTGGTTGTGAATATATGTAATTAACCAGATATTTGTAGGTGTTTGTGGAAGTTGTTTGTCAACAATTGGGAAATTTGAGATGCCAATTTGCCTTGAGGTAACTGTTTATTATTAGTATTGTTTTCATTCTACGTCGTTTGTTATGATTGCATCTACTATAATATAACTTAAGTATTGTCATAGATGAACATAAGATGATAAGATAAGACGCAATACTAATCGGTGGACATTTAAGGCTCAATCTACCCCTAAAGCGATTCACTCATGATGTTAATTTATCATAGCCTAACTTTAGGTAAAGCAGAAATTACGTGACCTTAAAATAATCAAGAATACCTGATTCTGATATTTCATTGTTTAAGTCTCCGCATACGCGACCATTGATTATAGGTAACTCATATTTCATACTAATATACATTACACATATTATGTGGTATATGTTGAATATACGAGTACATACATACACATCAAGTCTGATTCCCTGTAGAGGGATAGGTAGGCTTACATATAGTAGAAATACAGGAAAACGAAGGAAATATCCATATATAACTTTTCAAACAACCTATTGAAAAATTCGTTATATTTGTTATGATCACCCAAAAACACTTAAAAATACCCTGTATTTCTGTAATTCACTAATTCTCTTCCGAAAGAAGTCATCACAGGCCTTAGATATCATAATCCGACTTTTATATATAAACCAATTACAGTACAAACAATGTCTGTCGCACCAAACTAAAATGAGTTTGCAATCAACCTGTCCAAAGCAAAGGACGAGTAATACGAACCGTTTAAACGCGACTGTAAACTCAATCTCTAAGCAGATATGAAATTATACAAACTATATACAGTTCGTATAATTTCTGTTGATTTAAATGCTATGCATGAAACTACACTGTGGATTTAAATGGTATATGCATGACATATGCAAATATTGTACTCGTATGTTACATAAAGCATATGTTTCAGTTGATACAAGAGAGGGTAGAAATTATGGATATATAAATGTTTAGGTAAATGAGTGTGTTATCGTTATTGACATATTAAAGCGTAGTTGAATTATTTAATTTTATTTTGGATATTAGATGTTTGATAAAAATGTGTGTGGTACGTAATTTTATGTATTTAGGTTGCTGTTAAGGTAACTAGATTTTTGTCATGCTGCCATATACTGATGTCACAATTTAATCCACCCAAGATCTTCTTTAATTAAGGTGATATAAAGATGTGAGTAGAAAGACGAAAAATGCCAGAAACACTCAACTCAACAGAAACTCATACATTACAAAACCATTATGATGATTATGGTATGCGGCATTCTTAAGTTATTCTATTATTTTTCAATAGCACTTGTATGCGGAACAATCCAAATTCAAAGTGACACGCAACTTAACAAAAAAACTATTTAAGACATGCACAAAGCGTTCTATTCAAGTCACCGGAAAATTCAAACTTACGATTACCAAGTTATTAAGGCGAAAAAAGGAAAGGAAATTACTTCCGAAACCGAAGAAAAGCCGCTTTGTTGAACACAACCACTTTTTTTTCTTTCACAAAACTTTTCACAAACCGAAATAAATTTTCCAACTTATAAAAAAACTTAATCAACTTAGTTCATCACTTAGAAGTCTACACAAACAATCCTTAGTTCAGTTTCTCTAAGTACTCGTAAATGATGTAACGGAGATGTATGCGGAGCTCAATAGCGGCGTCACTCCACCGTAGCGCGAGCAGACTGAAGCCTTAACTACGGAGCCTTTACCGCGGTGCGAATCGTACATGCGCACTTAACGCTAGACTTGTGTCATTAAGGCTTTTATTTTTTCACTTGCTTGTTGTTGTTTAATGTTGCCCATTTCGTTTTAGCGTTAGTTGTTTCGCAACCTGTTTTATCGTGGAAGCTATCGCTGTGTCAAGAGTCTGCTTCTACTGATGTACCTATGAATATAATTAGCAATACAGGTGCTAAAACTAACTCTTTTATGCATATATTGGAATTATGTAGAAATTAACAGATATTTATGTATACGTTTCTAATCGGTTGTTTGTAGTATATACATACGTATTTTTACCAGTCACGACTTTTATTCCTATTTAATTTTTTCGTAAAAATCTTAAAGTATAAAAGTATATGCTATTGTGATAATAAACGATTTATGATTAATAAACTTAAGATTAATAACACTTAGTTTAAGTAATTCATTAACGTCTCATAAAATATCTACTCCTGTATACATTATTGTAATCAGTTTATTATTTATTTACTTTGACGCCATCGCTATGTTCCGTCGCGTTCCGTGCTCTATCGCAATAAAGTTTATTCATTCATTCAGGGGTGGCCCACTTGTTCTTTTATCTTTGACCAAACAGGCAAGAGCTAGTTCCTGCTTGTACCAATATCAACAGTGTATCTTGTACGTGCAACTCTTCCTATAGAAAAGTTGTTCAGTGGCCGAGTTCGGCGCTCAAGTAGTTTCGAGTTGGTGCGAAGTTTTCTTTATGCCTGCCCCGGTGACGAGACAGCACCGATTTTATATTTAGAACAGTTGTTTCAACCTAGTATCGTTGCTAGATACATGGACATGATGCATCTTTTTTCTAAAGATCACATAAGATCATATAACTTTTTTTATGGATTAAGTCTATCCTTTTACGTATAAATTTATATACTATATGTATGTATATCCAGATTATTTACCCTTTTTGAGCATATTGCTGATTAATGTATGATACATCTTACAATACTAAGTCAAGTACTGCCTAAGTAACTGCTACGTTTCTATTCGTATTCTAATAAGATAAAGTACAATAACGGCCAATTTATTTTTTAAAGCAACTGGGTTCGATTCCCATTCTGGATACAGTTGTTTTTTCAAAGAAAATATGAATGCAGTTTTTCTTTTTATCAAAATCGGTGACATGGTTCCTAAGAACAAATCTTCGTATCTCTTATAGTGACAGACTTTGGAACATACTGATCCGTGAATGCACTAACCTCTGTAGAGACATATATATTTCTCCTTACACAACCTGAGCTTCGAGGTTTAGTTGTGTGTATTTGTTATTATTATATTTATTTAATATTAATTCGACGTAGCTCAGTTGTTCGGGTCTAGACTATGTATCAGTGGGTACAGGATTCAAAACCCTCTTGAGCATGTACCAATGGAAATGAAGTTTAATGAATTTCTATGTAAATTTTCGTAATAAAAACACATTTACGAAATGCATCGAATTATACGGTTAGGGAAAATATCGTGAGGAAACCTACCTGTTCGTCGAACAGGTAATAGTTAGTGCTTGTAAATGGCGACATGGCTGACCACCTGTCACATTGAGTACTGATTATCTGGTCAACACGTGGGTTTGAGGTATCCATAGAATGAATAATAACCTGAACCTCTGACTACTCTGCAAGGGTTAATGGTCGTGAATGTGTTTGTTTTTATTTGTTTTATATTTATTTAATTTCATTTCATTTAATTATATATTCTAATTAATTTTATTGCAACAATGCATTCATTATAGTTTTAAGAGATTCGCGATTTATACTCATGATTAATAATTAACGGGACTTATCGCGTAAGTATATATATAATAAAATTACCTTTATTAACCCGACGTTTTATTATATATATACTTACGCGATAAGTCAATATAATGCCTTCATTGTCAATAATTATTAACCTTGTAATGAGTACAAATAATAATTAGTTAATTAATAAAATGTATTTGGTATATGTGTATTTATTCCAAAAAAACAATGGACCGCATTTACACATCTTTGAGTATAGGATATCAGCGAAGCAAGAGTAATTTGGAAGCTCTTGATCACAAAACATTTAAAAGGGAAACAGACGAGATGGAAATGTTATCAATGATAACTCATAGATGCTTGTATATCTTGTTTATATTTAATCTAAATACTCTTACATATGTATAAACAGCAATACATATATATTCACGTCCTACAGTCCTTTTTAGGGAGGACGGAATCTGAATGACGATACTAAGGCTCAGGTCACTTATTAGCATGATTTAGCAACGAAATTGTGGTTGTGATATTATATGGAACATTGGTAACAGGTTGCTACTACATCGTCCAGCCTCTTACAGTAGCTTATTAGCATCATTTTACGTCCCAGTTTAGCACGAAACCAAATTATATTCGAATAGACACACCTACATTTATATCTATACATACTGTGGATGTTTAAGACATGTAGGATAGTTTAAGTTTCTACTTAGTGAACGTGCAATTGAGACAAACGTGGATCCTCTTTAGGGAGATGGGTGTGATATTTATATCATATATGTAAGACAGTACGACAAAAGAGGAAGCAATTAAAGATTCTTGGTAATGCAAGATACTCTCGTGTCTGTTACCAAGTGGATAAGACCTCCGACAATTAATGAATTAGAGGTCCTAGCTTCAAATCCCGACTGTGTGATTTTCATTTACGTATTTAATTTACAGTTCACTTACGATGAGAGAAAACATCATGAGGAATCCTGCCATCCCTGGCTTTCACGCTGTCTATCCAGCGAAACGCGAGCTTTGAGAGGATCAATTCTAACATGTCTTAAAATTTAGGAAATGCGCACCTAAGCCTTCGAATAGTCCGCCGCAATAAAAAGGAGTGAACTCAAAACTTGTGAAGCGTATATTATGCAAAAGTATTACTAAAATGCTTGCACTTTAATTTAGCACAGAAGCATTTTAATAAGAAAGAGACATGAACTGAAAACAATGTGACGTTAATACTTTTAGTCTAGTGTTTACGCTTTGCACAAACACTGTCAGAAATGAAGGGAATGTTCATTTCACATGTCATGCCCACGCTATATCCAATTTGGTACATTTTCATTACTTAGTGAAGTTTTCATATATTTCTAAATATAAACGTATTCCATACATACATATCACTATAAACTATGGTTCGTCAAATTGAAAGATCGTGACAAAACTGAGAGAGAGAGCCTCATTTACATTCTGTAATATTATCAAGCGTGTTCTATTGTTCATCACGCTACTTACACTGGCTTGAACAGTAATCTTCCATTGTATCAATGATCCATATTTTTTATTCGTATCTTCTTCATGAATACCACACAGGTCATGAACGACTACCAAAAGAGAAAATTCTGAACAAATTCATCCATTTAGTATTTATGAACAAAGTCTTGACTACATCCATTCTACGACAAACGAATTTTCCATTACATATTTGTATATAACGTTTCTATATTATATACATAACAAACGGTTCAAACAAACATACACACTCCCTTTTTACTGTGGCGGGGTAGCCACAGGCTTGAGTGCCTTATCTACGAAATTTTAAAGGCATGTTAGGTATTGGTCACTAAAAAGTCCTTTTTCCACTAGATAGACAGCCTCCAATGTGATAGCTTCAGAACCGTATCGCCGTATAAAGGCACTGGCTACCTATCCCGGGGGCAGGTTTCCTCAAGATGCGTTCCCTCACTATTATATTAATCATTCAATAAAGTAACCCATCTTAGAAGGACTAATGTATTATAATAAATCGTCATCAAAAGTAACATAATTCGTCCAGAAAAGTAGCTTAAAACGTTCATATAATTATCGGACAGTTCTTGTTGCGCAGGCCAAACAGGCATCGTGTTCCCACGGGATGAAGCACAAGCTTGTTTTACGGACCGATGCGATTTGGGTCGAAGTTTCTACTTACATGGCACTTCTATTTACGAGTTTGTTTGATTGGTGTTGGAAATTATTAGTTTATATGGATATTAGAAGTAATTAGTTACAAAAATGGACTGTAAATTAAAGTGTACTTTCAGTTTTTATTATCAGCTTTCATGAAAATAGTAATATATTTTGTTTAGTAGTTTATTTGGTATAGTCTGAATTCAATCGTAAATAAGAAGCATCACTACATAGTTTAAAACAAAGTCGATTTCTTTGTCCCTATGTCCCTTTATATGCTTAAATCTTTGAAACTACGCAACGGATTTTGATGCCGTTTTTTTAACAGATAGAGTGATTCAAGAGGAAGGTTTATATGTATAATAACATCCATTAAATAGTGGATTAGGCTATATATTTTATACCCGTGCAAAGCCGGAGCGGGTCACTAGTAAGTAATAATTCGAGCTTATGAGCAATCATTAGAAGATTGAAATAAAAATCAAGTTTATTTTAACGTTTATGTATACAATGACTCAGACCAAAAACAAAAAAGTAAGGATTTGACGCTGTAAACAAAAAACCATTAGTTACACGAAAACCTATGTTCAGGATACACCGTTAGCCTACCTAACACACAAACAAAATACAGCAAACAAAACATAGAACTACACATATTTCAATCAATTGAATCCCCTATCAACATATGCTACCCCAAGACGCCGCCAATACTAGTAAGGATGCACCTTCAAAGCCTCTGCTTCGAAGCCTTTGTGAGGCAGACACCTCAACAATGCCCCTTTGCTTTTACAGCTTACATGGTCCACTTTGTGCCAAGGCTGTTTGTAGGCCAGATTGAGACCTTGCTCTCAATAGTAGTACCTCCGGCATAGAGCCAGGTATGCGATAAGCCTATATAATAATAATATACATACACGTCTCACCTAGTTCCCTATACCATATATTATAGGTGTATGATGGACATCATATCTGTAATATCTCCTGATTCCACCCACTCTTTATCGCTTTACTGTCATATGGTCGTTATATACTTTTTCAGTACGTCACTGTTTGTTTTTCACACGTCTTATTAGGCTAGCCTCTTCGTAACCGTTTTTAAAGCCACCCAAATAATAATAACTTTTCCATTCTTAGTACTATTAGCTCGGAAAGGATTAGATGACGAGAATAATACATATGTATTATAATAAATTGAAATAATATTGTTATGTAACACTTAAGAAGAGCGCCAATAGAAGTGCTTGATATCGCTAAGCTTGCATGTAAAGGTGTTTTATAAATGTAGTGAGAATATGTGGATGTTTATAATATGCAAGCTATTTTGTCAGTGGTTGTTGAATTCGCATTCTTATGTTTGGAACCTTATAATAAGTATAAATAAACGAAGGCTGATGTAATATAATGCTTACAATTTAACTAGAAATGTTAAGGCTTGCACTTAGCTTGGATTCGAATCTAGAAGCTACTCAATTAAGTCAATCTAATTCGGCACTTAATAAGCCGGATGTGATATAACGTTCAGCGTTCTTATTTACAATGATACGTAAAAGAATGTAATAATGCTAGACATATATGTCACGTTTTAAGCAAAAACATATGTAAATATAACATTACCTGTGAAATCTAGTTAATCAAGTAGCTTAAGGATGAGAATTAATTAAGATAGTATTTTAGATTTTGTAGGAGGTGACCAAGAGAAGTTATGTGTTTGAATGATATGACTCTTGAGAGATTTACATCTGATCTCCTCATCAATCTGTATACTGTAATACTAAATCCTTAGGAAAAGGCTAGTAGACAAATGATATAATAAATATTTTTATTGAAGATCAGACGATTTGTTTTATAATTTCTACGCTTAAGAGTTGCATTGTAAACTTATAATATGTAAAATCATTGCGTAATTTGGTTTTAAACATAAACATGTTACATTAGGGATAAGTTGTAAATAAACAAATCATTAAATTTACTATAATTTTACCAATACCTCTATTAAACAATACCTTACTTCTTTCAAGAAACTGACACCAACACTTTTATCATTATAAAACCCTTTCAAAACAATACAAACCTTATACAGCGTCCAAATGCAATTTACTAGTCATAATTACAACTAAACAGTCCCACAGTATCACTCACAAACCCACGCACAAACAGTTCAAAGACTAACAAATTTAGGAACTAGGTATCCAGCTCAAAACCCGCTCATCTAGGTACCCTAACAAAACTAGACTGGAGAGCGAAAGGAAGGCTACATGGTGCCAAGTGTACATGCGCATTTAGCGAAGGCTTTTCTTTTAAGAACTGTGCGAGCCTTTCACAATTAGCTTCAGCTTCCGATTGTGAAAACAAAAGGTTGGAGAAAAGTTTGCGAAGTAGAAAGTGTTGTGTTTCATTTTGTGTACGAAAATTGATATGATGGTTAGTATGAGTTTTTGAAAGTTATTCAAATATATTTGATTGAAGTTGGTCTGTGTTAATATGTATTATTGTCATTGATTTATACGTACATATACATACACATCATGCTCGTCTCTTTAAAGAAGGGTTGGTAGAGAGAAATAGATAACTGTCAGATAGACGCTATATTGAAAAAGGGTGACGCTACGAGTACCTTAAACCACCAAGTGTGTATGAGAAGATGTATGAGTGTCAATAAAGCGAAAGTGGTCTGTCAGGATCGGGACAAATGGGGATCCGTGATCTCTGCCTACCCCTCTACAGGGAATCAGGCGTGATGTCTATGTATGGTAGAGAGTCAAGGAACTTGTTTTTTCTATTGATTTTTCTCAGGAACTATTTGTTTTTATATACTTTATTTATTTGCCTGAAGTGGTCAAAAACACTGTTGCATCCTAATATATTAAACTTTATTTTTTGTTATAAATTGCTACTAAAGATTATTTATATTTTTTATATTTATGTCTATTCCTTAATACATATAAACATTATACATATAAACATTCGTTCACCATTTACATATGACATCACACCAACTCAAATGAAATCAAGCCTCTAATTACCATGTCACCAAAAATACTGACCGTTATGTAATTGAACTCTGAACCTCGGAACCAAAGTAATTAAAGATTTCATACCTCACATTTAAGACTCAAACTTTTACCCTTTTCAAAATCACCCTTTCGAGACGAAGCAAGCGTGTCCATGTTTTATTTACACATCTCGCTAATTAAAAATGTGTATGCAGGCGTGTTTTAAAGAGTCTCATGGCTTTTTACAGGTACATCTTTTTGTTTCTCAGTTGCTTCAGTTCAGTTCTTAACAACTTTTATTACTAATTCAAATAATTACTACATAATATCATTGGCGCTACCACGTTCATTTGTTATTAATTAATTAGTTTACAATATTTTTGTTACACGAAAATGGACAATGTGTTATATATAATTGATCTATAAAAGATGAAAAGAGCTTAGACACACTACTTACGCTTTAACACACTTGGTTCATTGTCATATATATATATATATATATATATATATATATATATACACTCATTTTATGTTTTATCTGTTTTATGATAACATACATACAAACTCATTACGCCCGTTTCCATGTAGATGGGTAGACTGGGATGACGTATCCCTATCTGTCCTGTAGAGGAATAGGCTGAGTCCCGATTTTTATGATTATCATTGTACAATTGACTTAATGCTACCGACATTCATTCGTAGTATGAACTTTTTTCGTAGTAAAACACACTAATACCACGTTCATTAAACCTTACCTACAAATAATTTAAACCTTTAACTCCAAAGTCACTAGTTCAACCTTTCTCTTTGGACACGTTTCCAATCCCGCTAAATGCCAAGATATCCATTAGCTCGAAAAGAAACAACAGAATTACAATCCCAAGTCTAGCTCTTAGCCAGTCTAGGCACTCAGTGGGTTGGGCCCTATTCTTCGCAGTTTAAAATAGTGCTTCCCACATTTTCGCTTTATTCCTTTTCTGTTCAACTGTTGTCTGCATTGCATTGTTTCGTCCGAACGAAGGAACCACTCAAGGTTTTGTTACTCATTTCTGCGTACAATGTTTGTTGACATACGTAAACAAACGTCCTTTTTATTTAAAGTATAGTCAGATTGTAGTATCAAATATGACTTTTACTTTTGCAATATGATTGTGGATAAGGCTAGATAAAGCACGTAGTGCGAAGAACAGAAGAGCATGTACTTATGAAAAAGTTAATGAGTGTGAGTGAAGCAAGCGAGATTAAGCGGCGATCGATAGTCTCTGCATATTCCGTTAGGGATATAGAGGCGAAAATATATATTCTTGCATATTTATGTGATGCCATAATAATATTACTGAAAATAAAATATGATCTACACGAAAAAATGATTTTAAAAATTTCCAATTACAATAAAATGTCAGTTATGTCGGTCAATAATAATGAATATGAATCTCCTATTAACTATCTAATGGGAGTATTGAATCAACCTGAGCTTTTGCTACCATAATAACATAAATGTAGGAAAATATTATAACAACACCTTGGTAGTGTTGCCATATAAGAAAAGGACCTTTCCTATCTCGATATCATATTTTAGATTAAATTTCTGATTTAATGTACCAGTTTCTGTAACAAAATTGCGAAACAACACACCCGTCTTAAAATTTACGACCCATACTTTGCTTTCATAGCTGTATTCTGAGGCATGCTATTACACCATATAACTTGAGCACAGTACAATTTATTTATGTGTATAATATTAGTCAACACTGGTCGTCTAGTTATTTAAGAACTTATTACACGTGCATTAACATGTATGCATACACATCACGCCCGTTTCCCTGTACAAGGGAAGGTAGATATCACGGATCTCCATTTGTCCTGAGCCTGACAATCTCGGTATCTGACATCCATGTGTTACTGTATGCTACGTATATATAATTAATTAATAATATAATTAATTTCTATTTCAAGTTAAACCCTTTGTGAGATTGCAGCTTTCAGCTAATTTAAACCACTGACTTATGTTAAGAGGTTTTCATTCAATCTTGAATTTGATGTTTTTTTAGTTTCAATAATTATTAAATGTTAATTAGTTATTTGATTGTACTTAAATATGTATTATTGCACGCTATATGTTATAAGTACATATTTGTTGCAGAGATCAAAAATTAGTGTTATTTTGAGTTGAGCCTAATTTATATTATATTATTGTTTAAGAATACCGTTAACATTCTAATTTAATTACTTATTACCTCCATTCCTGATTTATTAGATTTCTCTTTAACAACGAATTTAATCTTGGAATCACGTTTGGAATCGGAGCACTATACAGCCGGCATAAAACTCATGAACTGAATCAGAATTAGATATGAAATGTTTGAAACGTACATCATATTTAGTACTAAATAAGTGTGGAATTTTTGAAGATATTTAAGTATACTACAATTTATTAGACAGTTAAGATACGATGGTGAATTTTATGCGAATACACAAGTATCCATTAAATAACTTTCTATTTTAATTTATATTTTTTTTATTTATAATTCATTATTAGTTACTTTTTTATTATTATAAGTCAATCAATATTAGTAATTTTTTGTAGCATAACATACATATACGATTTAGATGACCTCCGTGGCGCGATCGGTTAGCCGCCTGAACGCTAATCGTGAGGCTCCGGGTTCAATTTCCGGTGGAGGCAGAGTTAAAACCCCACGCTTTCTACTGCTTTCTAGTCTGGTCGTTGATTATATATGCTTCTTCTTCTTGAGGTGCCATCTCCCAATAGGAGGTCGGCCAATCGTATGGCTTGATTTCACTTGAGGTTTTTAATCATTAAGGCAAGCTGGACTTTATTGACTGCTGCACGAAACAGTGATCTTGAGCTCATATTGAACCACTGCCGAAGGTTTTTTAGCCATGAAGTTTTACGTCGGCCAGGTCTTCGTTTGCCGTTTATTTTGCCTTGAATGATTAGTTGGAGCAGATCATATTTAGTATTTCGCATGATGTGTCCTAGGTATTCCAGTTTTCGCCTTTTGATTGTTTTCATAACTTCGAGCTGCTTGTTCATCCTTTGCAAAACTGTCTCATTACGAACTTTATCGGTCCACGATATTTTGAGTATGCGTCTGTAAACCCACATTTCAAAAGCTTGCAATCTCTTAGACATTGCTTCTGTTAAAGTCCAAGCTTCCACGCCATATAGTAAGATAGAGAACACATAACATCGTACCAACCGCATTCTAGTTGATATTTTCAGAGTACGATTGCAAAGAAGATAACTCATTCTCATGAACGCAGAACGCGCCTGTTCAATGCGGCATTTTACTTCAACGCTGTGATCCGCCTGATCGTTGACAATGCATCCGAGGTACCTGTAAGATGTCACTCTTTCCAACGCTTGACCCTTGACAAAAATCACTCCATTTTGTGGATTACCATTTTTCCCAACTGTCATGAATTTGGTCTTTTTGATGTTAATATTGAGGCCGTACTTCGCACTAGTGCTTTCAACACGATCAACGAGATTCTGCAGATCTTCCATTGATGTAGCAAGAAGTATAGTGTCATCTGCATATCTTATGTTGTTGAGCGTTTTTCCGTTGATGACGACACCCTCAATGGCGTCTTCAGTGGCCTCTGCAAATATCTCCTCAGCATATATGTTAAAAAGCAAAGAAGATAGTACACAGCCCTGCCTCACTCCACGCAGAATTTCAACCTCTCTGGTAAAGTGATCATCTACCTGCACCCTTGCCGTTTGCTGCCAGTAAAGATTTCTAATCATTGTCACATCTCTAGCGTCAAGGCCAATTCTCTCAAGAATGTGGATAAGTTTTTGATGTTGGACACGATCAAAGGCCTTTTCGTAATCGATAAAGCATACGAAAATAGGTGTGTTCACGTCACAGCAACGTTGCATCAATATCTGATACCCAAATAATGCATCCCGTGTTCCCAAACCATTTCGAAAGCCAAATTGTGTATTTGAGATATGTTCTTCTATTTTCTTATAAATTCTGGAATGTATTACCTTCAAAAAGATCTTCAGAACATGACTCATAAGTGAAATAGTGCGATAATCGGTGCATTTCTTTGCATTGCTTGTCTTTGGAAGTGTGACAAACGTGGACCTTAGCCATTCTTCAGGAATCATACCATTCTTGTAAATCATGTTAAACAACTGAACCACGATGTCGATGTTCACATGCTCAAGAAGTTTCAATATTTCACAAGGAACGTTGTCAGGTCCAACGGCTTTCCCCACCTTAGCGGTCTTAATTGCATTCAGAACCTCACTTTTCGTAATCATTGGCCCTAGTTGTTCTTCATTAAAAGATATTGCTGGGTGAATTGCAGGCCTGTTATCATTAAATAGCTCTTTTATGTATTTCTCCCAAACATCTAACTTTTCTTCGAGAGTTATGGCAATATTACCCTGAGTATCCACCAATGCAACAGGTACTTTCGCTCTCCTATGGTCCAATGCCTCGCGGATTCTTTTGTACATATGAAAGAAATCAAAACGCTTTTCGTATGCCTCTATTTCCTTACACATATCATTTATCCACATTTCCTTAGCCTGTAAACATTTGCGTTGAATTTCTTTGTGCATCATTTTGTAACTGTCACCTTTGACTAGTCGTCTTTGTGTCATTAGATCGAGAATTTCATCTGTAATCCAAGTCTTTCTATATTGTTTTGGCTCTGGAGCAAGAAATTATATATATGCTACATATGTATTTATTTATATATTAAGTATATATTTCTTAAATGTACTTACCAAGGGGCTAGTACAATTAGTAATAATGTCCAAATGTTATTATTATTATTTTATACACACTATACCTTATTACTGTTATCTTTGTAGTTTTCAGAACACAAAAATACTCAAACCCATCAACCTTTTAACACCATAATACATCCACATCAATTGAAATTTCATTTCTAGAATACAACATAGTATTCAACACACATTCTGCAGCCTTAATAACGTTTTCTTATAAATAAAATCTATTCAAATGATAATAAAAGGCTTGTTAATAGCTTGTTTATTGCGTATGGGGCCATGAAATCAAAAGCCTCGATCGTAATAATATGTTCATTAGATCTTTATTAAGGTTATGAAGACAGAGGTAACGTCGTAAATTTATTAATTATCATCCTAATTCATTATGACTTGTTTTGGTGTACGAAGGGAGTGTTTTAGATAAATATATAGTAGAATTTATTTGTGATTTTATTCGATCTAGAAAAATATCCGTGTTTCTAATATGTATATGGATGTTTGTATGTTTAGTAATAAAAATGAAACATACGATCATGCATCGTAGTGGCATTTTAATATGATAATAATATATTTAATATTATGATAATAGTTATATAAGAAAATAATTGAGTTCTTCATAAAATCATTAGTAATTGCACTTTAAATAAGTACATACATACAAACACATCACAACCGTTTCAATGTGGAGGTAGGTAGAGATCACGGATCCCCATCTGTCACGATCCTGACAAACCACTTTCGCTTCATACACACTCGACGGGGATAAGAACTTCTAACGTCAACCTTTTCTAATATGGTGTTATTAAACAAGTGTTATCATATATATTTATGCTACTAGAAGTTCAAGTCCTGACTTTCGGGTCATTGCTTCATTCAATTCTACTGCCAAACCATATCACGATACTCATACAAAGTTACAAGGAACGTTCAAATAAGTTATTTCTTTCAGGGCATTTAAAATGTTTTGTGGCTCGTCACCATGGCAACGGAAAAATAAACAATAGGCTACCACTAAAGTTTTGCAAGACAATATGATTATAAAATAAGTATTTCAACATACAGGAGACAAATTTTATATTGAAACATACACTATAATAATAATATAATAAGATTTGGACATTATTACACCAATTGAACTAGCCCCTCGGTAAGTACATTTAAGACTTGTGTTAAGGGTACTAGTCAATGTATATTTAAGAAATGTATACATATTATATATAAATAAATACATATATAGCATATATAATCAACGACCAGACTGGAAAGCAGTAGAAAAGCGTAGTTCTTAACTCTGTCTCCACCGGGAATCGAACCCGGGACCCCATGATTAGCGTTCAGGTGTCTAACCGATCGCGCCACGGAGGTCGTCACACTATAAGACTATTATTCCTTGAAAGGTAGTACAGGTTCGCATATACATCTCCACAATGCAGAGCGATCCTTGATCACTAACCACGTGTTAACTAGCCAATACCTAATATTACAGGAGGTAAATTGTGTCACCATCTACAAGCTCTAACTTTTACTTATTTCAATAACTTGGTTGGATACCTTACATAGTTTTGCAAGAATTATTATGATATTTTTTTATTTAATTATGTAGGGAATCAATCAAAGTATATAATTATTGATTAATAATGCATTGTAGGATGCAAATATAAATTTAAAATTGATTTGATTGAAAGAAATTATAGTGCACTTTGTACGCGCTATACCACCGTCATAAACCTATCATATATAATAATATTGTATCAAGAATAGTACTTTTCATTATATCCGTGAATTTCTGTTTCACTGACATAATTCTAAGTTGGGTCTGTTAAGAACTGAACCTATTATTACTGGGGGATGTTACTCATAAGTTTCAGTCACAGTTAAGTGTTTTAGATTGCCTGGAAATCTATTTAGAAACTGAAATGGTTGGTTTATTTGTAGAATTTAAGTGTACCTTATGTGGTAGCTTTGTTTTAACTACAAAAATACAAAAATATGAATTGCTTATTAAATGAAATAATGCTATGATAAATGGGTAGCATGTGATTCAAACGAAACTAAGAGAATTGAAAATACATTACTGTAATTACATGGCTCTTGTAAACCTTTTGTATTTTACTTATTTTTTCTATTATTTTATAAGTTGTGTACAATGTATGTGTGCGTGTTGTTCTTAACATGCTATTTTATACGTCCATTATCTCAGTTACGAATAATAATGCTTTAATTTTAAGTTCTTTAGAGTGCTTTGAACGTATTTTTTTCTAAGATTTATTTTAGATAACATACATACATCGATATTAAATTTAGATATTACCCATATATCTTCTTAATCCATGTCGAATTTAAAGAAAGTGCCTTTCTTACCACATCCCTGCGTATTACTTCTTAAAGCAGCTACTAAAAGTTAACTAAAACCACAGCCAAAGCAAAAAGCAACCACTATATGAAGTAACAACACGCGATGCGTGAAACCCCACTCTCCTATACATTCCATTACTTTATTGCTCTTGTGAGTGCTAGCTGATAATATCGTCAACTTATACACACTTATAATATGTCACACCCTTTCGATTAAAAAGGTCAAACTCCTTAGTGAAGTATTAATGCTTCACCGAGAAACATAGATGTCACCGTATACCGCATTTTTATTTCTCTATTTATAAGACATATACATTCACGTAGTTTTGTCCCTTACGGGGTGGGCACAAACTTGGAGACATGAAAACATGTACTTGATCACTTATTAGCATGAATGGGTTGTGATTTCACATGGAAAATTGGTGAAAAGTTGCTAGCCTATCGCCCAATAGATTCCATGCCTCCTATACTATTAGTCGCCTCCTACGACATGCCGGGACGAACGGCAAATAGTTAGCATCTTTTTTACGTACCAGACTAGCACGGGACAAATAATTAATGCAAATTGATGCAGTGCTATTAATAAGAAATGCAACTTAAAATTATTAATTTATTTTTTAATTAATGTCAATCAGATCCACGGCATTTTGAAACAGACAGTAACGAGAAGTTCCTATAACTACCGAGTGTGTATGAGGAAATGTATCAATGAAGAGAAAATTATTTGTCAGAATTGAGACAAATGGGCATCTTTGATCTCTGCTTACAAGTTTGTAGTAAAATGGACGTACTGTGTACGTATGTATTTTATTGCATGTGCATTAATTATGAATAATTTGACTTATTTATTTCTGTAAGCATATTCAATTATGTTGAATTATAAGTAGGTATTTATTGGTCATGATGATAGTGTAAGTTGTACATATTATAAATAGTACTACGTTGTATTTTTGTACCTTTTATACGATAACATTGCTCTATTAAGCGTCGCGTAACTTAGGTTTTGTTTGCCTAAGCTATATGAGCAGTTAATTTGCAAATGCACTCCCCTTGTTTACTATGCACCTGAAAAGTGGATTTGCGAGTCATTTTCACGAAAAACAAGTCGTTAGTTCGCTCATTATTTTAGTTGTACAGCTGTTTTGCACGCAAAAAGATACTACATTCACTTGATTTACAGCTTACAGCGGAAGTTATGGTTTTAAAGATGCTGTTTGGATAAAAAACTAGTTTAAAAATGTCTTGCGTGTTGTTTTTTTGTAATTATGCAACCATATTCAAAGAAGGAACATATGTAAATTGAGAACCTGAAAAAAAATAAGATCTTATCAATTACTCTTACATTTAAATACTAGTGTATCCGTGATCGTTTCGTTAAAGTTAGCTAGTAATATTTTTAATTTAAGTGTCTTTTTTCAATACAGCTCAAACTATCGCAGAGTATTTATAACAACTGAAAAGGAAAACTAAAAACAACCCATTAATTTTATTTCAAGATTCATTAATCGTCCGACCATCAGTAGCTTTTTAGTCTCATACTTGAGAATTGTTTTTACTTATCTACTTTATAGCGATTATATGTCAAAACATAGGTTTTTTTTTTTCAAAAACGCTTGAATAATATTCCCTACCTTTCACACTCAATTTGTCTCATCTGATTTTGCATGAAACTTGGACGTGTCCCTGTAAAAGTGATTTCACCGTAAGAAATTATTAAAAGGAACTAGTTACAGGCGTTAATATTGATTCAATTATTCAGTTCGGAACTTAATGGAAACGATCTTGATCTAAATACCGAGAAGTTAATTTCATGAAATCTGCCCCCGAGATAGCGTTTTATTAACAAAGTTTCTATCTGCGAGCACCTGCCAACTGTTACGTCTTTGGAATAAATCGACTTGGTAAGATTCATTCCTCGATTTCGCACCTAATATTAAATTATCATTTCAGTTGTGTTTTTTAAATGTCTTTGGCCTTTGCTACTTTTGGAATTTAACTGAAAGTAACCAGATTCTTCTCTGTTGCAATCGTCATTAGGTGTAAATGAGAGTTATGATGGTCACTCGGTTGTAAGCTAGCAATCATTATGAATATATGAAGTATATATGTTATATATTTTTTAATTCAACTTATTCTCTGTTGTCTATTGGTATGTTTCTACGTCATCTATTTCGATAATTGAAGCGTACGAGTAAGTATATGGAAAGTAATGTTTCCGCTGTCTTTATAGGTGAACTTTTCAGGAGTTAATCACTCTCAAGATCTTATCAGGTAGATATCATACTACTTGCATAGATTAAATTCACGATAGCGTCTTTAGACATTAAAACCCCTAATAACCCTGCCTCTTATACTTGTCAATACATACCACATCACATTACTTCGAACACTAGGACCCTTAACACAGGTTTCCCTTACTCTTGCAGCCATTTGTCTGTTTGTATAGACAAATGGAGCGTTTTCACGCGAACGGCCATCATTAATTAAATGCTGGGAACGCCCTCACCTTGATTTGTGGCTGATACTTCGCAGCTTTTTATAAATACAAAGTTTCAGCTTAGTGGACAGAATCTCGGGATATAATATGGCATATAATAATATCGTATAAGCTTGTGTTTGTGAGGGTAGACAGACCGCGACTACGGTCAATGCAACTGGGTCGAAACGTCGTCGGGTGATATAAAGGGTACATATATAAGATATATCTTTATTAATATATCGTGGTATGACCCGGTCTCATATAGTAAATAAAAAGCTTGTTACTGTACAGAAAGATTCATGTGACATGATTAGTATAGACAACCTCGTATTTCCTTGAAATTGGATACAAGAGTTGGGTTAAAATAAATAGTTTAAGGATAGGTGGAAGGTCAGGCAAATGCTTGTGCTAAAATGCCATATATTAGACAGGTGTTTTAACAAAACGATTATCGGAACATTTTGCAAGTGCATACCAACATATTATTAAAATTATTGATAGGTTTTTACTACTATATAACATATAATATCATACTTATACAAAAACTAATTACTTTTTCCAATCACCTAGCTCACGAAATCAACGTATCAGTTTATTCCATTTTCAATTCCATATAAATCTACGTAACAATAAAACCCACTGATTACTATCAAGACCACAGACACGCAATGGCGGGGCTGACTAGTAAACACCGCCAGAGTTACCTGATTGCATCGCCCGTAAAGACAGCCTGAGTGATGTTGTTATTATGGGCCAGTAATTACTTATTAAAGCCATACTGTCGCGCAGAGTACACTGTTAATACATATACATTCACGTCCTTCAATCCCTTTCGGGACAGAACCTCGGAGATTTAGTACTAGGTCACTTTTTAGCATAAATGTTAAGGTTGTGATGTCATGTGTAACATTGGTGACAGGTTGCTAACCCATCGCTCAATTGATCCCATTTGCACGTAGTCCCTCTGTCACCTCCTACGACATGCCAGGAAAGAATTGGAAGCATTCTTTATACGTCCCAGACTAGCAAGGGGAATTTTTTATCAAATTGATTGGATTGTATAATATGTAAGGTAAAAATATGTGGCTTTACTTTAAACGCATTTACAGCCTTAAGGTAAAAAGACTTCCAGTGCGGCGATATTTGTCGGAGATGTCCGCATTTTAGGAACGATTTACCTTACGCTAAATTAGTGTCTAGTCAATCACTTATTTCTATTCTGTAACTAATTTATATACAAATGTAAGTTGCGTGCATAATTGTATTGATTATTTATTGCAACAGCTATGTAACTAACTTTTAAGCTTGTGTAAATCTTTTATAAATCGATAAAAATCTAGATAAAAACTCAACATTTAATACACAGATATAATTTGCAAGATCAGTCCTGGTGTTAAAACAAACCTTATCAAAAAGAAAACTGTAGCAGATGATAAAATCAAAATAGGTATAAAATTCACTAACAGTTAGTACAGTTTATTCGATAAAAGCAACTACTTAATAAAGGCAAGGCAGGTATAGAAATCTGCGGAGTGCAATATATTCCGAAGTGCAAACTCAGTTGAATCTGTCGCTGTAGATTAGAAGCTAAGGCTTTGATTCTACTATTGATGCCTTTCAAGTTTAATAACATTTATTGAACATGAAAATTTCTATTACCAGTAATATAAGGCAAAAGGTTTAAGAATTTAAGGATCATAGTAACGAACGTAAGCATATTTTGCAGCTTATATATGAATATATATCTCTTGTGTAATTTTACTCGTAATAACCTATGTGGTGTAGGACAATTTTGGTCTTAGTTATTTTTAAACACTCACTTTATTTACCATACGAGACTGGGTTGTATTACAATAATTAGACACCTTTAAGATTTAGATACCTTTATATTACTCGACGTTTCGACCCAGTTGCATAGGTCGCGGTCGCGCGGAGTCCTAGTCGACCTTCATATAGTAAATAAAATGTTGGTCTTCTTTTTATAGCTAGGATATAGTATCTTCTTATAGACTTTTGATTTAATTTAATATACTCGTAAGTAACCTCATTCTCTTGTTCATTTTTTTAGATAAGTTCTATCTATAAAAAGGTATGTCTTCTTAACCTTTGTGTGATAATTCCATTGCTTTTCAAATGCGGAATTGAGCTGCAGATCAAGTGACGATATCTTATTTCTATAAGAGGCACCGCCGCCTATTCCCGTCGAAAGCAAAGACCGTTAAGATTTATCTCGGCTTTATTGGATATTCTGCAAAGTTTAGGTATTCACGGGTTTTATAAGTGTTCTTTTTAAAGTACCGTCTGACTTAACATGTTACCTAATATGATTGAGAAATGATGATTGGGGAAATTTAAAATTAAGGGTACTATAAAAGCATTACAACATTGTAGTCTATTATTTCCAGTTACTTGTGGTTTTATATCTAGAGTGTACAGTGTCATTCCGGATAATATTTACTATTCACACCATTAAATACGTTGATTTTTTTATATATTATTTGTTATAATTAACATTAAGATCCTTTATACTATTTAGAGTTGACCAGAACCATGAAGACAATATTTTTCGTCGTCTTTGGCTACTTTCATCGCTAGTATCGGATTCGTGATATCATTAATATGAACTCGACATATAGAAACTACTCTAACTAAAACGGTCTCATTAAAGCGTCAACTAAGGAACAAAGGGTAGCTCCTAACAGGACGTGGGAACAGACGTTTTCCCGTATCGTAGGAATTAAGTTTGATAGTGTTACCGTGTCATGTTATAACAAGTTCGGTTATAAGATGTTTAACTTACTATCTTAGGCTAAATCTTGTAGATCTATGTTCTGACTACTATTATCAGGAAAGAAAATATGTAAATAAATTTAGTTTTAGTACCTAAGACACCAAGGTATATATATACATGCTTTTCTGTTCTTTATTCTCATGTACGCTGCGTAAAAAAAAGAAGAGCAAGTATGAGAAGTTTATAACTGATGTGAATGACATAAGAGAGATTTGTCAGGATTGTTCCAGATGGCGTTTGATAGTCACTGCTTATCCCGTTGCGGACGCCTATCTTTACACCATTAGTTCCTCTATAATAATTAACACACGATATTAATTAAGTTAAGAGGAAATACTTAAGTTTTGTTAGCACAGCTTATAGCTATTTACACCCTTAGACTTAATAACAAGTCATTAAGGGCCATTAACGTCATAGGCTGCTAGGTGATTAATGAAGATTGATGTGAACCTTGCAAGGCGATTTCAAATCAAACAAAAGCGCAAATAATCAGTGGCCACGGCGATGAAAAATTCAGGAGAAGAATGCAAGATTGTATTTTGTTATGATTGCGTAATATATTTTTTATAATAATGTTTGGATATTATAACACCAATCAAACTAGCCCCTTGCTAAGTACATTAAAGACTTGTGTGAATGGCACTAGTCAACGTATATTTAAGAAATATCTTAATATGTATAGATAAATTCATATATTGCATATTTAATCAACGACCAGACTGGAAAGCAGAAGAAAAGCGTAGTTCTTAACTCTGCCTCCACCGGGAATCGAACCCGGGACCTCACGATTATCGTTCAGGTGCTTAACCAATCGTGCAAGTTGTCCATAAAATTATAGTTTGCTAAAATTACTATCTTTTTGATTATACCGTGAGATTTGACTATAGTACAAGTTGCACTGAATATTTGAACTTAGAGAAATATTACGAATGACTTTTTCGGAGTTTATTGTTGTCTCCATTTTTTAATTTTTGGTTTTTTTCTACCATATGTTTGATCGGCTGATGCCACTAGTATATAAAACTAAATATTATATATAAAGTTGTATAAGATTATATAATAAGTTAAATTCCAAGAGTGGAAATTAGAAAATATACTCTATTGACTACAGACAGTTTGTTTTCAGCTTTAAATTCCCTCTATTTAAAACATTCCAGGCAACACAAGCAATCAAAACTTTGATAAAACTAGAAAACTATAACTCAAAATGAAATGAAATATGACGAAGCCTGAATCTAAAAGGAGTTAGAATAAGCTTATGAAGTTAGACAGCTAAACTAAGATACATAAATCAGGTGCGCTCGAAACCTACCGTGATAAAGGCATTGAGAAAGTTTATTTCTATGTCAGTTTTAAACTTTTCTCCAAGAAACTTCGCTTCGGTCATGTGTTACGGTAGTTGTGGATGGCAGACTGAAATATGAAGCTGAATGGACGACACTACAATTTAAAAATGAAATAAGCTTAAAATATCTATGTTAGTTATTTTAAACTCTTGCGATTTATACCCATTTTATTTACTATGCGAGACCGGGTCATATCACGTAAATTAATAAATATATAAATACCTTTAGTTCACCCGGCGTTTCGACCCAGTTGCATAGGAATCTTCTTCTCGCGACCACGGCCTATGTAACTTATTAAGTAATAGTCAATAAAATATCTACCTTTTCACGATTATATTATATATTTTAATATATTAGGGACGTAGAGGCGTGAATATATGTATGTACCTATATTTGGACGGACAACGCCACGAAAAAATAAAATAATAATAACAACGTGTGTTAGAAGAGAATTTATTTGTTACAATACAATATCACCCGGTGCCATCGCGGCAAGAGCAATTTCCATGTCATTGTTTTATTGATTACATTGACTGGCGTGAACTGGGAAAATTTTAATAGATTGTACCAAGCAACCTTACTTTTAGATTACCACAACCCCGATATACGACGACATCCGAACGGTTCTTCCCTTAAAAAAAATTACAGAAAGACGTGAGGCAATTTATGTAATAGGTAAAAAATAATGACGGAGAGTAACTTTTAATAATCTTATGTAATGCTGCTATTTTCAGAAAAAAATAACATTAACAGGATTATAAGGTTGTATTAGCAGTAGATATGAAATTAAGAAAACAGCATAGGAGTACAGGAAATTTTAATATGGCAAAAGAAGCATGAGAGCAGAATCAGTGTCGTTAAAATGCGGTCGTTGAAAAGCTTGTTAGGACGACATTGAGTGATCGGATCAAGAGTAGTCGCGGTCTGGGATGCGATGTAAATGTGTGACTAAGATTGAAAAGGACTCACCTACTTTAGTTGTAGAATGTATGAAGCACAAATAGGTAATACGGTGAGTATTAGAAAACCTTTGTTCACCTTTTTGTATAATTATTATTATACATAAAGGTGAAACAAGGTTTTCAAGTCTATTTAATATTAAGGTGCACCTAAATCTTACTAATCCCGTCCTGTTTTAGTCCAGGTCGTAATATTAATGCTAACTAGCTGCCTTTCTTCCCGGCATGTCGTAAAAGGCAACTTAGGGTCTAGGAGTCACTGAATCTAGTGGGCGATAAGCAACCTATCACTAATGGTTCATAAAACAACACAACCCCAATAATCATGCTAATAAGTGGCCAAGATATTGGTCAGAACCTTGTTGACCATGTCTCCAAGGTTCAGTCCACTCCGAAAGGGCTTTAAGGACGTGAATGTATAAATGATTACATCATACTAACTAAAAACAAACTAGGCTACTCAATACCCTATCACGAGTCCGGCTTGGCCGAAGGTGAGTAATTAAGGTGCAACTTGGCCACTGAATCATGGATCTATATTTGGCGTCCACTCCAAAAGCGGATTACGCGGTGTTTGCAACGTTGCAAATTGACACGAGTCTGATTAATGAATGTCCGATATGTCGCTGCATGGGCATCGGTTGGTGATTGGCAGCCAAATAGCTTTGACGTTTGGTGTTGTATTGTTAGAGAATATTTGCTTGTGTAAAAGTTTTATTTATGTGTCTTTTTGTAGGGTTTTGAGAACAGAAATGTTAAGGTCGTATGAAATGATAACCGTTGTGTTTAGTTGGTATTATCATGTAATAAGGAAACGTAGAGCGATAAAACTTGCATATTACTTAGAGTATATAATAGCAAATGTTAGCAAAGTACCTCGTAGGGTATGACTATGATGACGAGTGGCTTCAATGAAGCCATACCCCTGTTACTTGTTCTAAAATTGATACACAATTAATATTTATTAAAACTTATTAAGTTTTTTTATATATCTCTAATCAACATGTTATTATCGACGCTGTATGTAATATATAACATATTATGTTAAAATTTTGCAGATAAATAAATGTCAGTTTTCCTACCATCACGCAAGGTCTGAATCCTTTAACTAGAAGAAACCATATCACTAAAACTAAATATATCTACTACCCTGGTCCTTACAAAAGATCAAATTCCACCGAGATCAGAGAACAAAGGCACTATCTCCAAAATCCCCGTTAGCAGTCGTAAGCCCCCATTTTCATAAATCTAGCAGGAGGGCATTTAAAATGATATGTACGTGTTTGTGCACTGCGATTTGTTACACTAATCTTTGCATACGGGACGGCTCCAACAATACGATTCAGTAATAGTTTCGCATTGTGGGAAATAAATTCTATGGTTAAAGCTATTTGGATTAGTAAAACCATATGTATTATATAACTTGTGTTTTTGTGGCTGTAAATAAATGCTTTATATTATTATTATAAGTAGAATACAATAAGAACAATAACGCTGCAACGTATGTTTAGGTTCAAGAATCAAACATTTAACTATTTGTTTTTTCATTATAATCCCCTTAATAGTCTCTTTTTCGTTAATTCGTTCGATCAATGAAAACTATTATATATTTTTAGTATTATAAAGACAAAGATAAACGCGTTCACGACACCCTTACGGGGTAGTCAGACATTCGGGTATCCATCTGCGCAATTGCGAAGGTAGGAATTCTATGGCAACTTCCCCTCACCGTAGTAGTAGTATTTAGTAAGTTTTTGGAAAATTATTTATAAAATTAAAATATGAAACCATATAACCGTACCAATTTATTACAAACAAGAATTATTTCAACAAATATGGTACATCAATATGAAATTAAGTAGTTTCGGAGCTATTTCAAAACAACAGAACATCGTTATCCCTAAATCCTTTGAAAGCACACCCAGCTCTGGTTACAAAGCCGACCTACAAATATTCATGTATCACTATTTTGCATAAGTTTCAAAATACTATATTGTATAAGAGTCAGAATATTGAAAGATAAACAAAGTCATTATTATAGTTCTAAGAGATTCGCGATTTATACTCATGATTAATAATTAACGGGACTTATCGCGTAAGGTTTTATATAATAAAATTACCTTTATTTACCCGACGTCTGCCCGTGACCGGGGTTAATAAAGGTAATTTTATTATATAAAAACTTACGCGATAAGTCCCGTTAATTATTAATCAAAAGTCATAATTTGTAGCGAAACAAATTGTCAAGTAGTCGCAATGAAATGTTTTGAAATTACGCCTAATAAATAGCCTTTAAATAATAATAATAATTAATAATGCGGGTAATCCTGAAAAATACCAATGCATCTTACAATTGCATCCATCAAATTTCATTGATCTATTCTAATACACGCAAAATACTTCCAATTTATCTGTAATCCTGTGCTTTTCTGGGGTGTAAAAAGAAAACTAATTAGCTGCCGTTCTTCCCATAGCATAGCAAGCTGACATCGCATCCCAAAACTTCATGCGATTCGAGAATTTGTCAACCCCGGAACGGATTAAAGGACATAAGTGTATATGGTTCTGCCGCCCCGGCAGGGATTGAAGGACGCGAATGTATATGTACACATGTATCAGGTCCAATAAATAATCACCCAAGACGCTATATTCAATAGCGGAATTCGCTACTCAATAAAGCTATATTAACCCATCAAAACATTGGGTAAACGACACACAAAAAACTCATTATACCCAGCCGTACTGGGGAGTCAATTTGCTTTCGTACCTTCCATTTTCTCAGGGCACAGACTGAATACAAATGAGTTTATGAATAGCCTCCTTGCAGGTCATACGAACTTCGCAGAACGTGAGAAACAATTGTATTAGCTGAAAGGGAAACGGCTTAGCCGCTCAGTAAATACTTTGGCTATTTGGGTCTTTAGTACCGTACTCAGAACACATCACGGAGATTAGAGTTTTATACATACATATCACTACATAGTATAAAACAAAGTCACTTTCTCTGTCCCTATGTCCCTTTGTATGATTAAGTCTTTGAAACTACGCAACGGATTTTGATACGGTTTTTTTTAATAGATAGAGTGATTCAAGAGGAAGGTTTATATGTATAATAACATCCATTAAATGGTGGAGTAAGCTATATATTTTATACCCGTGCGAAGCCGGGGCGGGTCGCTAATATATATATATATATATATATATATACATTCAACTATGATGGTCATCTGTCAAGGAAAATCAATGTTAGCTTGCCACATCGAACGGAATATTCCATTGATATCTAATCCCTTAGTCGCCTATAACATGTCGAGGGGAAAGGTAGCTACTTACGTACGTACGTTACGTTCAGGCTGTGTTCAGACGTGCGCGTTTTGTGCGCGTTTTCTGCGCGCGCGGATTCAGCGCGCGTCGAGTGTTTTCCCAAACGCTAAAGAAATTGGAGGTTCTATGCTAATTACATAAAGTTTATTGGAGATGATAATATATCCAAGGTCACTTTTTAGCATGAATATTGGGGTTGTAATGTTAAATGGAACATTGGTGACAGGTTGCTCCTCCATCGTCCAAGAAATCGCATTGAGCTCTAGTAGGAATAATATAGAAAAATGGTGACGTTGGAAGCACATACATCTGCCGAAGGTGTATGAAGAAGTATATGAGTGTCAGGATCAGGACATTATAGTTTTAAGGGATTCGCGATTTATACTCATAATTAATAATTAACGGGACTTATCGCGTAAGTTTGTATATTCACGTCGGGATAATAATAAAGGTAACTTTATTATATAAAAACTTACGCGATAAGTCCCGTTAGTTATTAATCATGAGAATCGGGACAGATGGGAAACCGTAGTCTCTGCCTACTCCTCTACAGCGAACCGAGCGTGATGTATATGTATGTAGTCTGGGACGCTACGAATCATACACAGACAGGGAGCTGTCAGAAAACAGAATAATAATCCATCATAACAACAGAATTTAATGCTAAAATATATGTATCACGATTCTAGTTACTCACCTTGTATTATATGCTCCACAAAACGCCAACTAATCTTATTATTCATATCCCAAACCGACGCTTGTTTCCACATGGCAAACGTACGTATACTTAAGTGTCCTTAAGCAGAACATCTACGTTACAACTTTGTAAATAATAAAATTTCTTCGCTTGCCTGTTATCCTACACGTGTATCATTTGTTTGTGGCAAGGTTTACGCGCATAATCTCATTTCAAGAACGCACCTGAAGTTCTTGTAAATATTCTCAAGATTACCTGGATATTGCTGAACGTACTTAGGCCTAACAATACGCAGATTATGACTTCTGCTGAAGAAAACGCGGAATTATTGTTGCTATATTTACAAAAATGGGTAAACAAATTAAATCTATAAAGAAGGAGAAGTAATAATAAAATTATATGAAATATATCTTTATAGTCATCACTGTTAGAAAGTGATAGGAATCCCAAGACACTGATTCCCCAAGACAGCATTTCCCCTCTGAATAGTAACGCTAATTCTCTGAGAGAAGAATGCTCCAGCCCTGGGATCCCCACACTATTGTTGCTCAGGTATTTATTTACATTTATTTAGAAGTTTTTTACAACACAACTGTGTAAAATTCTGTTCCTAAGGTTTGATGTATTCATTAAAATATCAAGTATGTGATAAATAGGTTCCATTAATTTATATTGAGGTAATAAACACTTATGTGGAGAGTTTGCTTAATAATTATTTTAAGTTTTACCATTTTGTTCCATAAAGTAGTAAGTATACACAAATAATATACTTTGCTTACGCTCTTTAATAAACGGTCAGCATTCACTTATCAAAGTGCTACTCAAATTTGACAGGAAGTCAATAAAATAAAGAATGACAGCCTGACAAGGCACCGACAGCGTTTAAATAATAAAATGGATACTTATTTCTTGCATATAGTTCCGTGCTAACCTGGGACGGTTAAAGAATGCTAACTACGGGACTAGGGGTAATTAGAAGTTAGAAGTTTGAGATTGGGTGATGGGCTAGCATTAATAATGCTAAAAGTAACCTAGGAGATACTATCGAGGTTTTGTGTCCCGGAAGGAGCTGAAATGACTTAAATATGTATGTATGGACTAGTTTCTCTGTAGTATTTCAAAGGTACAAGTGGTGATAAATTATCAAGAGGTAATAAATTAACAAAGAATCTTTTGTACTTTTTTAACTAAGTTTTAGCAAACAAAAATGAAATCTAAGTCAATTGCGTTTGGCTAAGTGGTATTACATACGCGGCCCAACTATCATTGGATCTGTACTGTTTTACCTGTTTGATGTAGACACTACTATTTAACGTTTGACGTTGCGATCAATGGCCACTATCTAACCCGTTGCAATGTGAAGGCGTAAGTAAGCATGTACTTAAACTTATGAAAAGATGCTAATGCATAATAACATTAATACGACTTTGTAAAATCCGCTCTCGTTGGAAATTAAGAGAATTAATCTCATTAAATGCCGAGGGTACAGAATCAATTAAATCCACCATATGAAGCATTCTTTGAAATATAAATTGTTACAAATTTCCATATCCTACCTACGTAATTTCATTAATCACTTCCCACGCTATTTTAACATCACCTACCAAACCCTTAACTATGTACTTTTGGTTTGATTTATTGTTAATTACAAAATATAACCTTCTTTGTTTTGTTCCTTATTCCTTGTACTGGTCCACATATCTGGTCTATATTTAAACTTCGCATAATAATAATATTGAAAAGGGTGTTGTTCGAAGTACCTATAAACCGCCCAGTGTGTATGAGGAGGTGTATGAGTGTCGACGAAGCGAAAGTGGTTTATCGGTATCAGGACAGATGAGGATCCGTAATCTCTATATACCTGTCTACATGTATGTATCTATAATAACATTATATTCATTAAGTTATATGTGCCAATACTTAGCTGATTCATTAAATCTATTTATCAATTTCATCCCTACATTTTATCATTAAGTTGATTGTAGCCTTTTTAGAATGGTCTGTCCAGCATTTATAACCAAACTTTATGAAACAAATACATTCACGTCCTTTAATTCCTTGCGTTGTGGACAGAACTTTCTAGATATAATATCGCTATCTCACTTTTTTGCTTCAATATTGGTGTTGTGATATGAAATACTGAAAACAGGTTGCAAGCCTATCGCCCAATAGATTTCTTTTCTCTTAGTCTCTTAATAGCCTATTAAGACAAGTCGGGATGAACGGCAGCTATTTAGCATTATTTGTACTCTGCACAGGACTCCGTTATCCAACTGATTACTACCAGTTACCAATACTAACGTTGCAAAATTAACGATATATCGATAATCTAATTCATGCAGAAACTGTTACGTAGAAACTGCAAAGGTCATTTGAAAATAGCTTTTCAATGAATAGCTACATAAATACTTGTGCCCTTTAAATTCACCCTCGTATCAACGTGAACTAATGTCACAAGATAAGGCTTGTGTCACCGCGTATACACAGTTGTCTTTAGCGGTAGCATTTCAGTGTATATAATGTAGCTGTAAATTTTATCCCTCGTCATTTTGGTAAACGTAGCCTGTAAGATTATGTCATTTACATTTCCGGTGAGGCCAGGATAATACAAACGAGGGTTTATTTAGCTTTAATTAAGTTTATTGTTAAGTTATGAGGCCCCAATTGTTTTATATATTTTGTTACTGAATTCTAATATAATTATCATAAGCCATTGCTAAGTAATTGTATACTGAGAAAGTCGTTTTTCAGGTTCGAGGTAATTGGGGATTCGTGATTTCTGCCTACACCTTTGTAGGAAACGCGCGTGATGTGTAAAATTATATGACTTACTTAGAAAATTATTATGAATAAATGTGTTCATATTTTTATTCAATCTTAATTTTTATTCAATTTTTTTAATTATTTCAATTACTTACTTTAATTTTTATTCAATTACCTACATAGGTTTATAGATCCTCACTATACCAAATTATAACACGACGTTAATATGTAGCATAGAACACAAAAATCAAACGTACTTTTTATTATTAAAGGGTAATTGTCCACAATAAATAACAATTAAGGCAAGTATTGGTGCCGGTTTAATCAATGAGGTTCTTATTGCTTATACATGGTTTTAAATAGACATATAACTCATTTTAAAGTATGAGGATTAGTCCATTATTCGTTAGTATTTTTCATATGACTTCATTCTTGAAAGTTGTTGTTAATATGTAAAGTATAAAATCATCCACTTAAAAATCCTCGAACTTTATTTGAAAATACTTAACAAGAAAAACCTTCAAATCTGACACCCTATAAAATTCCTTATCATTTGTCTGGAGTTTAAAGTATTCACGCTACTCAAAGTATTTTCCTTTAAATTGCAAAGCTGTAAAAGCTTATCTAAAGTGCACGGGGATGCACGAGCAAAAAGCGAACCTTCGTTACAGTAACAAATAAACATTTAAACAAAGACACAAGAACATTCTAGAATACGAGTTTTTACCAACAAAAAATACAAATGCATAAGTTTTGTTATTCTCTGCAGCTTAGATAAAAACTCTGTCAATCACGTAAATTTTATCATACAAAATCGAATCCTAAGCTATAAATAGTCGCTCAATTTAATATAAATATATCACCTAAATAATAAATGAGAGTATTTATTGAATACAAGTAGAATGTATGTATTTTATGGTACACCCAGCATATAGATTGAATTAGAATACTCAATAACACCGCTATTAAACACATTCACAAATTAAACTCTCAACTTTTCCCCACATTTGAGTTAATGTTCATGACGGTTATATCAATTATAATTATTAACGAACAAGCATAATTATGAACCTAACTCAACTCATTAATGTTTCCCAAGTGACCTAAGTTAGGTAAAGTTAGGAATCCAATTCAAACTTGAATGCGCTCAGAAGTACTGTACTTAGTTGAGTTGTTAGTGGGACTCAGGTGAAAACTCTCAAGTTATTATGAATACCACTTCTAGACACAGCTCTGGGAGTCAGGCTAAAACGGTTGTAAAGAATCACTTTAATATCAAGTGAAACGTTAATGGTGGAGGTAAATTAAATCAACGAGATGGCACTGAAGTAAACGGTTGTATGTTTGAAGCAACCTTGACTTACCTTTTTTGACCTATTCTAAATCATCATTATTTTGAAATCAATAAATTCAGTCAGTACATACATACACATCTCGCCTAATTCTCTGTAGAGGGGTAAGCAGAAATCACGGATTCTCATTTGTCACGATACTGACAGATCACTTTCGCTTTATTGACACTCAAACGTCTCCTTATACACTTTCGGCGGTTATTGGTACTTGGCGGTTTAAAGTACTGAAATGAATCAAATCATGTCCATATGTCAATCTTAAGCAATTTTCTTAGATACTAATAAAATTAATCATGTTGCTTAACCGTTTGACTGTCAAGATTTTTTGTATTTGCACTGACTTGACAAGTTCGTTCACACGTTAAACGATTAACCTTTTAAACAGGATTTGTATATGTTTCTCTTATCCTGTGGTCATATTGTGTCACATTTGTTTTACTCACGTTAGTCCTGGAGCCTGAAAGCACAAAACGAAATAGCTGAAGTCCCAGTAAATCCCTGGAATGGTTCCTTAGCTTACGAATCGAGTGCGAAGACAATTGCTGGATTAGAGCCGTGGGCATTACTTTTTATACGGGACAGAGCATTTTTACGACCAATATGCCGAGATTCATGGCCTGATAAGTATTTGAAAGGTTTCTCTGTTTTTCACTACACCAACCTTGCTACTACCGAACTGCAGAATACATAGAAAAAACCATAGACGGCGTAGAACTTTACTATAAATTGGAATATATTTTTTGCAAGTGCTACAAAACACACCAGTATTATAAGAGAGCTAACGATTTGATGTACTCTTATTGTACCTTCAGCGTAACGCAAAAGATATTCAATACAGTTGTAAAGGATTTTTATATAATTTTGCTGTTGTGTATTTAATTATTGTTAAACTTTATTTATTTAACAAACAACAAATTAATATGATATTAACAAACTTAACACTTGTTAAAATATTTTAATTATTATGTTTGTTATAATGGTGTTTGAGATACAAACACAGATTTAATTTAACACATTACAAAACCACAAAAGTTGTTAGACTATAAATTGGAATACCGTATTACAACATTTTCTTCTTAAAAATCTCCCGAAGTATTAATGAAAGAGCTTTCTTCGAAGTTCTTATGGTGGTAAATTTAAACCAGCTGTCAATTTCGACATTGCCTTCAAGTTGGCTCGCTGCCAGCAACTTGGCAAGGAGGTTTAACAAGTCGTTGAAGGCCTTCATTTTATGCGCAGGTGTAAGTGACGCTTATGGTTTTCGATCACAGCGGCTTATTGGGGACAAACATAGGTTCTATTGGAAATGAAAATTGATTAATATCTAACCTTTTGAAAGATGTATACTAATTATTGTATACATATATATATATTATATATTATATATTATTATATATTATACATCCGCTTGTCCGCATTATACGGTGAGAGAAAACATCGTGAGGAAACCCACCGGTTCTCCGTACAGGTAATTGTCAGTGCTTGTAAATGTTGACGCGTCTTACCATCTGTCAAATTGATGACTGACTATCTGGTAAACACGTGGGTTCGAGGTGGCCATAGAAAAACTACCTTCGTAATTGCGGAGATGGACACCTGAACCTCTGACTACCCCGCAAAGGTTTATTGTCGTGAACGCGTTTGTCTTTTATCTATTGTATACTACTCGTAATATTTTAAAGAGATATGAATGAATTAAAGTATCAGGATTAATGAGTTTATGAATTCTAAAGAAGAGCTGTAATACTTTAATGAGTTACAGGAATAGCGGCTATCCTCCACAAGACAACAAGATGAAAAGAAAGCTGTTTCTAATATTATATCCAAGTTCAATATTCAAACCAGCAATAAACAATTAAAATAAAATAAAAATCTGCCTGCCTTAAAGGTACTAGAAAACCATATTAAATCTATATGTACGTATAACAGAAAGGTATCTTCCTGAACTGAAATTACGAAAGGGGTGTGCGTCGTAAAAACTTTCATTAGTCTTTCCCAATGAGCGATTCGCTTCAGAGTTACTTGCAATTACTTCACTCGTCTCCAACGGTGGAATGTCTCCATCAGTGAAGGTAAGTGTAGGAGATGGAAGTATATGAGATATACGTTTATAATGTATAGGAATGTCTTATTGAACTGAACAGGTTTTAGTTGTAGTTTGCTTAAAGCTCACGTAACTAAATGGTATAAATTTATTACATCACTACATAGTATAAAACAAAGTCGCTTTCTTTGTCCCTATGTCCCTTTGTATGCTTAAATCTTTGAAACTACGCAACAGATTTTGATGCGGTTTTTTAAATATATAGAGTGATTCAAGAGGAAGGTTTATATGTATAATAAGATCCATTAAATAGTGGAGCAGGCTATATATTTTATACCCGTGCGAAGCCGGAGCGGGTCGCTAGTAATTCATATACTCTAATTAGGTTATTACAATTTCATAATTTTTTTTGGGTAACCAAACTATTAAGCAACATAGTGAATTTTTACATGTACTATTTAAAATTCTTATTGAAACGTAATACCACATCTTTATACATTATTATTCAATTGATATTTTAGCCTCTAACAATTGATACCAACCATTACTCAATATTGTTTAACCATTAAACATAAAATTCATTTCAATCTGACCCTTAATATTCCCGCTGTACCTATAAAGTGTGTTTAATTGTGCCCCGTAATAAGTTCCATGCAACATGCTTGACAGAGCATGCGAACGCCCAAGAATTTATGAGTCCAGGACGGACTTCCATAAAGGGCTTTTATTACCTACGCTGAATTTGCACTTTTTATACATGCAAATAAAGGATAGTATTATAAAGGTATGTGATTCAGATTAGCGTGCCCGGTCTTTAATTGTGTAGAGTAACAAGGTCTGATGACGTATGAATTTTATTTCTATTCATGTGAGATATACAAAAAACATAAATAAGCATAAACGTAATAATATGAATAGCTAGGACCACAGATAATATAATACGCTAGGACTATCAATGTTTTTTTTTACTGTAACATATGGCATTGCACTTATTATTTAATAGAGAGAAAATAAATTTAAAAATTACATCTTTTGGTACATGCTTACACGGCGATTGAACCTGGATCTTACTTATTCCAAAACCAGTTAACCACCGAGATACACCATTCCGAGATACCAATTATAAAATAAACCTAATACACTGAAACCACAATCCCAGGTATCGATTGCACGTGAACCGAAACGTAGTATTAAAGCTGAAACATCAATAGACCTCTTGTGAAACCCAATTATCTCCTCAGAAACCTTGGACCATTATCATATAAATTACCCTGAATACTGAAGCGGCATACCAATGAAATACAACCTATCGCATATAGCCAAAATTACCCGTGTACCACCTTAATGTTGAGTTTAACCTCGGATGAAGCTATTCTGAATATTGTAGCACTTTTCTACGTACTATTTTTATAAAGATCTCTAGCATTTCAGGAGTCACAGCACGTTCTTATTTGACGACCTTACTAATATAGTGGATAGGTTTCAAGATAAGTAAGCTCGAGATAAAAGTTGAAATTTTGCTTGATATTTTTATTAGTAATTGTATTGGAAATCATAATAAAATCTAGCTTAGTCTCGGTATAAACAAATATTGCAACGTTATAGGATTATCAAAAATATGATGTTCATTTTTATCGATAACAACGAATGAGTATTATATTTTTAATATATAAATCAATACTTATTTTAATCATTTTTCTACCAATTTTATCGTAACTCCTTTTGATCAATCCATATAATTTTATAAGCCAATAGAGTTTTATGTATGATAGCTGACCCAATTTTTCCACTCGTAATATCTAACGTGCACGCTGTGTCGTCAAAAAGCTTTAGTTCCATTTTTAATCAACGTTAGTTTCTGAAATACTGAAGATTTTACTGCTACGAAAAATGTATTAAAGAAGAAATACTCTTGATCTTATTTTCAGTGCATTTATTACCCACATAAGGTAGCCATTTACATACTAGCGAAACTAATCACAACTATTTTTAACTATAATATTAAATTTTCATGATTATTTTAGGTTATTATTGAAAATCAACATATTCTCTCTTTACGCCATAGTTATACATTTTTTAAGCGGAGTTTTTAACTTGAATTTTTTACAAGTATATCTCGTAAAATGGAGATTGTGACTGTCTCAAGGGAAGATTCTCGAACATACAAGAAAATAAAGAGCTCACAACACACTCAAAAAGAAACATAGGGTGAAATAGGCTTAAAAGCTTTGTTGGATAATTTACAAGGTTCTAAACAAATATAGCCTTTTATATAATGTCATTTATCTTGCAGAGTTGTGCAAGTGTCGTTATTAAAACGTACAATAGTTGCCCTTAGGCACCTTGTACGTACTTCTTAAGATATAAGTTAAATGTGTGCTAACACAAAATGTAGTGCTTTCCGATAACTGTTAATTCTTGCATTGTTAGGTGGTTTTATACGTGTCGACTTGACGCCATTTTCTTTTTTTCATTAGTTATTCACCTCTATCGTAAAATACGGCAAATACTGAATACGTCATTTTCGCAACCTGAAAATTAAGAAAATCTTTCTGTAACTCAACTTCTTTGTATATTTCTTGTTGAATGAAAAACATATTCTGACACTAGATCTTTTGCAAAATTATATTCTAATTGTAATAGTTTTGTTCGATTAAATGACTATCAGCAATATTCCTTAATCTATTTCGATACCTAAATTCATTATATTATACAACGTTCTACACAATTCACATAGTTTAAACCTTAAGACTACTTCTAAAAACCAACATTCCAAATACTTACCGATACAAAAGTGCCATAAGACAAATCCTGTATGCCAAAGGCTTTGAGTATCAAAGGCTTCTGCGCTTGAGCACAGCCTACGAGCACAAGCCTTCTAATGTCTTTGTAGGCAGGCTTTTCCATTTCACACATGTTCCAACCACAATCAAACATGGCTTCCGACAGGAGAGAGGCCTGAAAATGTTGATAGTTAGGAACAGTTAGCAGAACAGAAGTCAGATTAATAAAGATTATGACATATCAATACGAAAGAATCAAACTCAATTTTAAATATAATTAGAAACATGTAATTCACATCTTGAGTGTTTAAAAAATGTCACATAGAAAACAAACGACTGTTAATTTGTATGCTTAAAACTATTGTTATTCATAGCTCACTTGCTTTTAGGTGTACGTACGATACCTACTTGATCATTTAATGAACTTGCACAGTAGGTACCCTAAAACCGTATCAAACTGACTACTCACTCATTTACTAAGCCCAATTGAAAACGCAATTTGGTTAAAACAGATTTCCAATTTGCCGTCAAACAATGGTACATTTTTTATTGAAGAGATTTAACGATTATAATCATAGATTTTCTAAATTTGAATTTCTACGATGTTATACCTGATGAGTGATCTCTCCTGCATTCCACAAGTTCAAAGCCAACAAGAAAAACAATGAAAATATAAATGTATACGTCATTAGGGCATTCGTCAAATCTAGATGTAAAGAGAGCTGAAAAGGAAAGTTAAAATTATGTATGGTGCTAATGTAACTGCAATAAAAATTAATATACTTAGTTTGAAAAAACAAATTCATTGTACGAACTAATCCTAACTCATACACCTACATGTGAATTGAAAACAAATTTTCTTTATCTCTATTCTATCTTATTCAACCACTCTAGTGCTATTTCATTTTAAATATCCATATCGTAATTATATATTAAGATGTAATTTAACTATACTTTATTCAAATTTAGATATTATTTCAAAAGAATACTTAAGCAAACCACTACATTATATAAAAGCAAACGCTCCGAAAATATCTAGGTTAAAGTTGGTCTTTAAATCTACTTACAGCAAGTCTTAATAACAACAGCACTGCAATGACTGAACTTTCGCAAACTTGTAAAGACATTATTAGCCCAAACAGACGGTTAATTTCTTCGGAAAGTCTGAAAAGTATTTAATAATTTTATTCATAATCATAAAACAAAGATAATAACGCTTTATTTTGGATAAAATAACATACTATCATTTTATTCTGAAGGATTTCCTGAAAAAGTACTTTAGTAAACTGGCATACTGATGACCTGAAAAAGGTGACTGGTAGTGACTAAGACAGGACAAAGAGTGATCATGTTTGTGGCATATCCTTAAGGAGACCTAAGTTGAACATGCATTTATTGTATGTAGTCAGCCACTCGAATATTATTTCGTTGTTTTATCTTAACCGCTTCGTGACGAAAGGGTGCCTTTGTTAAATCATAAAATATTTACATATAACAATACAAGTGACCTAGGACATACTAAATTTCAGAGGTTCTGTCCATCCCAAAAGGGATTGAACGACGTGGATGTATATGTAATAATAATATTCAGGACAGTAATACACCAATTGAACTAGTCCCTTGGTAAGTTAATTTGAGACTAATTGTGTTAAGGGTACTAGTAAATGTATATTTAACCAATACATAGATACTTAATATGTATAGTGCAATACGTATATAGTATAATATATAATCAACAAACAGATTGTAAAGCAGAGGAAAAGCGTAGTCCTTAACTCTGCCTTCATCGAGAATCAAACCCTCACGACTCTGCCTCACGACGGACCTCACGATTAGCGCTCAGGCTCAAATGGCGCCACGGAGGACATAAAAAAATATGTTTGTACAATAACCTCCTTTACCTCAAAAGCGTCTGATGCATCAAAATGCCATCAACAAAACTTTTTTTCAATATTCCCACAGCTTCTGTCTCTGATTTATCTCGAAGGTTCTTATCCAAGTCCTTTCGCATCTTCTCGAAATGCTGCCTTAAGGTGACGAACTTAAATATCAAGGTTATCAAATGTGTGATTGGCAGACAGTCAGCAGCCATCATCGGTAGCATCATGTATAGCCAGCTAGCGTAGAAGAATACACGGAAAAATGATGCAGTAAATGATGTGTCATCGTATTTGGGATAGTATGTCACGACTGTGTAGAAGGGACATCCTGTAATAACAGTAAGGGGATAAAATTAATGCTTATGTCTGTACAGGAGAGTAACAATAAATAGGGCTTCTCTATTATGAACACATTAGAGCCTTTTGCATTTAATTGTTTTACAAGAGTGTAGTTTTTACTACCGTATGTTTGACATAATATAGTAACTAATGATTTGTTGCTGTTAAATTCCCATTCTAGACTGGGAAGGAAAAATAATATTAACTAGCTGCCAGACATCTCGTAGGAGGTGAATAAGGCACTGGGAGTAAATGGAATTAATTGGGCTATGCAATGGGTTAGCAATCTGACAATAATATTCATGCTAAAAAGTAATTGCATTCCTAACAAAGGAGATATTATCATGTCTCCATGGTTCACAGTTAGAGATTAACAGACAATACTTTCCTAAAATATGATTGAGAATATATAGAAATATGATTGATATGCTTCATCATCATCATCAGCCTGTCTGAATCCACTGTTGGACATAGGCCTCCCCCAAATGACGCCACTTCTCCCTGTCAGTGGCCGTTAGCATCCATTCGATGCCGGCCAACCTGCGCAGGTCGTCTTCCCACCTTGCCGGGGGGCGCCCCACACTACGTTCTTACGACGCGGTCTCCACTCTTGGACTTTTTTGCTCCAGCGACCATCAGTCCTTCTGCATACGTGACCAGCCCAACTCCACTTCAGCGTGCTAATTCTTTTCATAATATCGGTAACTTTAGTTCTCTGGCGTATCACCTCATTTCTGATGTGATCTACCAAAGAAACCCCGAGCATTTTCCGTTCCATAGCACGCTGAGCGACCTTGAATTTGTGGGCTAGTCCCGCAGTGAGTGTCCACGTCTCAGAACCGTACGTCATAACGGGGAGCACACACTGGTTGAAAACCTTAGTTTTCAGGCATTGTGGAAACGACGACGTGAGAACATGCCTTAGCCTTCCAAATGCTGCCCATCCCAGCTGTATTCTTCTGTCCGCCTCCTTCTCGAAGTTGTTTCTGCCAAGCTGTATAATTTGGCCTAAATAAGCGTATTGGGAAACAACTTCTACGGGAGTGCCCCCAAGGGCAACCGGTCTCGGGACCACCAAATCATTAAACATGATTTTGGTTTTTTCTAAATTTATCCCGAGTCCGATGCGTCGAGAAGCAGCATCTAGTTCGGACAGCATTTCCTCCAGATCCTGCAGCGACTCTGCCATCACGACGATATCGTCAGCAAAGCGGAGGTGCGAGATGTATTCCCCATTTATATTTATTCCCCGTTCAACCCAATCCAACGTTTTGAAAACATCTTCCAGTGCACTCGAGAACAGTTTCGGGGACATAACATCCCCCTGTTTGACACCTCTCTGCAACTGAATAGGTTTCGTGCCGTGGCTTCGGAGTTGAACGGTCATCATGGCGGAATCATAAATATGTCTCAGCACACTCACGTATCGCCAGTAGACTTGAGATCGCTGCAAGGATTCCATGACCGCCCAGGTCTCGACTGAGTCAAAACTTTCTCATAGTCCACAAACGCGAGGCAGAGTGGCTGGTTATACTCGTTAGTTTTCTGTATAACTTGCCTCAACGTGTGGATGTGGTCTATGGTGCTAAAACCCCGTCGAAACCCGGCCTGCTCTGGAGGCTGAAAGCTATCGAACCTGGCTGAGAGTCTATTGGAGATGACCCTCGAGAACAGCTTATAGATGTGGCTCAAAAGTGTTATCGGCCTGTAGTTCTTCAAGAGGGTTTTATTTCCCTTCTTGAAGAACAGAACAGCCACACCTCTGCCCCAACATTTTGGAGTTCTTCCGGAGAAGATGACACTATTAAAAATTCTCTGGAGCTCCCTCAGAACTGGTCTTCCACCAGATTTCAGGAGCTCAAAGGTGATTCCATCCTCTCCCGGAGCTTTTCCATTTTTAAGCTGTTTTAAGGCCATCTCAATCTCATCCATAGCTATTTCAGGCATGTCCTCAGTAAAGTGGCGTGTCAATGTGGCCCTTGAATCGGAGGGGTCAGGAACCGGATTTCGGCATTGCGAGCGGTATAACTGGCCGTAAAAATATGGCTATGGCTATATGCTTAACACTACATATATTAAACTTAAAGAAACTTACCTTCTACATACATCCGCCTGGCACTGTCAACTCCATAAGCAATAAGAGAGAGGTAAACCGTAATTACATAGAAACCGATACCAAGAATTGCTTTCCTATATTGCTTCTTCATCGTTTCATCTTGTTCCAAACATTGCCCAACCCTAGCCGTTTCTTTGTTAAGAATTCGTATAGACTTCTTATTGTACATTAAAAAGTACATCTTCAATATCACTAAGTTATGGATACAAGCAAACATGATGGCTGAATTCTTCTCCACCTCAGGAAAATCCCCAAATAGTGCGGCAACATTTTCCAAAAACGTGGTGATGGTATAAATGGAGAAAGTGATAAAAGTATAAATGTTGTAAAGAATATTTTCTACACATATATCTTCGTGCCAGTAATTACCGACACCTGTATAGTAAATGATCTTACAAGCTAGTTTAAGTAAATGTTCGGTGTTTTTTACCATTTTTCGTGTAAGACGACAAACATTTTAACAAGTTATGAATAGAATGGTGATGTTAACTAACTATTTTATTACAAAAATGTTGATTAATTATGCAGAAGCAAAGTGAAATGATAAAACTTTAGTTATAATTACGCATAAGTGTTAGTTTCGATGAAAATAACGATTAATAGTTTTAATAAATACTAAGAGGGAATAGTTAACTTGTTACTGAACTACCAAAGTGATATAAGTAAGTAAGTATAGTGCCATGCTAGTCTAGGACGTATAAAAAAATGCTTACTAGCTGCCGTTTTTCACGGGACTAGGGGTTAATGGAATCTATTGGGCGATGGGCTAGCAACCTGGCACCAATGTTCCATTAAGACATGAGAACCCCAATATTCATGCTCATAACGTTAGGGATACTATTTCTCCGAGGTTCTGTCCACCCTGAAAAAATTACAGTACGTGTAGATATATGTATGGTTGCCATATTAAAACAATGAATTATAATAATAACGTCGTATCATACTCCATTTCTCTAATTCCTAGTGTTCACCTGCTAGTCTAGAATAATTCATTTGTCATGAAATGTACTTTTAAAAATGCCAACTCAACACACATTTGTCACAGACTTAGAGCGGAAATACTACACTTTTATATTACAGTCATCAGTCTGCTCGGCTTTGTACTTTTAAATTGGTATAATACAAAAGGTTTTAGTAACTGCAATTGTTTTAGATTCCAATGCAAGTGGACATTCAATTCGTTATGTCTGGATGAATATCCTTCAGAAACTTAAACTAGCAACTTCATACTAAATGCATATTTTTTTACTATAGGAGACCTGGTCGTATCACCTTTATATTACCCGACGTTTTTACCCAGTTGCATAGGCCGTGGTCGCGGGAAGACCCGGTCGCATATAAAAAAAAATAGTACCTATTGCGAGTGTTTAAAAATAGATAAATGTTAAATATATGAATTTGTCAAAAATGAAAAAGAATAGATAAAATAGAATTCCTTCAACATTCAAAATGCTAAATGCGCAGTTTCTTTATTACTTATTCTTTAGACCTATTAAAGTACCAAAATTACAACTATTTCATCAACTAAGATTTTTAAAACAATGCCCGTGGAAATAATGCAAACTCCGTTCAAATAAAAGAAAGAAAACGAAAGAAAAAAGAAGAGGTCGCCATCGATCTGTCCACCTTGAAATCTCGACTCAAGTGCCCGTGGTTCTGATGGAAATGAATGCTCCCTCAATACAAAGACTGAAAACAAGAGTCGAATCGAAGCTCGGATTTCCTTTTGATTTGGCATGGTGTTAAGAGGTCAGGAGGACTCCATTTAAAATCAAAGGAAGTGCAATGACTTTCCAACAAAGGCGGAGGTCAAGTAATGCTGAAGGGTGCTCTGAGTAATTCAATTAAAACACTTAGGTTGGAGAAAGGTTGTGGTGATTTTGGTCCATACTAGGTTGGGCTTTTAATATCTAGATAAGATTACCTTATGAGGCATATAATAAAATATTAATATTTCATCCTCACTTGCGAATTGATAGATTTCTGTTACTTGTTAAAAACTTAAGACGTACAAACATGAAAAGATCTACCGGAGGATGATGATGATCTGAAGTCTCAATCTGTGTAAAATGTCACATTAAAGCTTTTTGACACGTACGTGAAAACAAATTAAGTACTTTATTTATGAGACGTGGTTGATGCACCCTAACTAGATAGGCAGAGACTATCGATCGCCAGTTTGAACGATCCTGACAAATCTCTCTTGTTTCACTCACACCTTCTCAGCATGCTCTTCTGTTCTTCACGCTACATACACCTGCCTTGAAATGAACCCTTTGAAACCACATGAAAGCCATAAAGTATTGAATCGAGATAGTCAACTAAAGCAAATATGGTAAAATAAGCCTACATTTGTTTATACTGCCTACTTGTAAGGCAGCTTAATATTTGATCGCTTGAACGAAGGTTAAAGAGAAACAAAGTACGCCACATGCGTTCCAAACCATACGCAAACAAGGAAAAATGCCGCTTTTATTTGCCATTTAACATTTATACGCTCCTGTGTTTGGGTTTAAGGAGAGGCATTTGTTTTTTATAGCTTTATGTGAAGTTTATGTACGTCATTTACAATCTGGAAACGTTTTTACGTTCGGTTTTATGTACAGTGAACAAATGAATGTGGTATAGGCGGGCATAGCTAACTGGGTTCTAAATGACGAAATGAAGAATAAATATTGTAAGGATTTATCATCACAAACTATCATTAGTACACGTAGTATTTTTTTTCATAATTCACATTAAAAAGCTCTTAAAACAATTATAATTCTCTTTGGTACAATTACAGACACGTAAATAGATAACTTAATACTTCAAAAAACGAGAATATACATATATGTCCTCAAACAAAAGTAAATCTAACTTTGATGCCAAGAAAACCACTCGAGACTAAAACGGAAAACTTAATTCTATTAGATTCGTAGTTTTACTGGAAAGTTGTATTTTGCTTGTATATCTAAGAAAACTTGTCATAATATAATTTTCTTAGTTTGCCCTAATTCATCCATAGTCAGAAAAAGAACACAAATAATGTTATAAACATAAAGTTTCAGTATCACTGCATTGTATTTCAGTTATCTACTATTAATATTCGAATGATTTTGATGATGCACCTTTTCACTGATTCAAGTACCTAGTCCTCAATATTGTTGTTGTGTAAAATGTAAATGCAGTGATTTTTTTTTTCATTCTTTATATTCATGGTTTTTGTTGTTTTTAATAACCGAACTTATTATTTATTACATTAAACACATCACTAAGCACTAAACCTTAGTTAAACGTACATACATCGTTAATCCCATCCCTTAATCCCTAACGGCATAGACAGAAACTATTGTTAATTATTAGCATACATTATTTCGGAAATAACATGAATTCGTCTTCTCTACCTACCCTTCTTTAGAGAAACCATCGTAATGTGCTTTTACACATTATTCTAATGCCAGAAAAACCTCCTAAGCATCAATTCACAGGCTTATAAATAGCTCCATTATAAAATAAATAGATGGCGTGCTCGTATAAACTCTATTTAAGTGGTTTTAGTGGTCAAACGAGCTGGCGAACTTCTAATAGAGCAACCGGCCGCGAACTCTATTTGTCTGACTCCACTTTACTGCCTGCAGCGACATCTATTCTGCTACAAGCGAAATAATACGGTCGGGGTATTAAATTGTACGTGGTTTGTACATTATAATAAAGTACTGAAATGTGCATTACAAGTAAATTGTAATAATAAATACATACACATCACGGCTGTTTCCTTGTAGAAGGGTAGGCAAGGATCACGGATCCTCATCTGTCCCGATCCTGACAGACCACTTTCGCTTCATTTACACTTATACATCTTCTCATACACACTCTGTGGTTATAGCTACCCTGTGCTCTAGCCACAAATCCTTTAGAGGACTATACTAAATTTTACTTAGTCTTGTTAACATTAACTTCTTGATCTCCATTGAAGTTAATAGTAGTATTTACTAGATACAGTTCAATAGCAAATTTACTTAGATTAAGAAAATCTAACTAATACACTAACCAATTATTAGAAATAGAATACTATTATTACGAAAAATAAACCCTATTAAAACAAAATAATTAGTTTAACATTGGCGCAATATATTCATGCTATAAGTGACCTAGGAGATATTATCTTGTGTCTGGTGTTCTGTCCATCCCGAAAGGTATTAAAGGACTTGAATGTAAATGTAACTCAACTGAAGTGGCAGTGGGCTGACCACGTCTGTCTTAGGACCGACGACCGCTGGAGTAAAGTAGTACTTGAGTAGAGGCCACGTAGTGTAGGACGATCCCCTGCCAGGTGGACCGTGACCTCAAGAAGTTTGCTGGTAGTGGCTGGATGAGGGCCACGAAAGATCTTCTTTTGTGACGTACCCTTGGGGAGGCCTACGTCCAGCAGTGCACTAGGACAGGCTGGTTGATTAATGTAAATGTGTACGTAACACTGATACTGTGAATTTTCATCTTATTCATGAAAAGTGGTACTTCATCCTGATGTTAATATGAAAAGAACCTAATATTTAACATCCCAGGCATCGAATATGCAGGCCAGATATTTCGGGATCCATCAATGTGAATAGCCTAAAGAAACTCATGAATTTTGCTTACCCATCTGTAGGTAGACGAACATGTTAACGTACATACACATTGGACAGAACCTCGGAGACATAGAATATATCTCAGATCAC